>JAPYXV010004076.1:0-11679 GCA_028533065.1 Trachops cirrhosus
ATGTAGAAGCTAAAGAACTTATGACACATGGACATGAACTAAAGGGGGGGAATGTGGGGTGGGAGAGGGTGTTCAGGGTGGAGGGGAATGAAGGTGGGATAATAGGACAACTGTAATAGCATAATCAATAAAATATATTTAAAAAAAGATGCAGAGCTATAAAATCAGATGATCCAGAAAAGGTTATTAAACAATGACTAATTATTTCCTCGAAAATATACCTTTTTTTTCTTTTTTCAAAGTTTTTCACATGTTTGTGTGATAGAAATAACATTCAGTAGGTTAATGTTACTCTGGCTTATTGTAGAGGATCTTGAAACCTAGGCATGAGGTTGTCAGACTTAGTGTGACCAGTGACAGTGAGCTATGGCAGGGCCTTGAACCTGTGATAGTGCAGGAGGGAGCGAGTTTACCGATTGTGCTCTAGGTGAGGGCTGACGTTTGCCCAGTGGAGGGGGGTGAAGGGGACAATGCCAGGACTTTCTGAAGAGGCAGTGTGGTGACTTGGGATTATATGGGAGTGGGGTTGAAAACCTGCCGTTCCTACTCCTGCAACACTGGGCAAGACAGACCATTTGCTCATCCGTGGTTAGGGAGTAATATTAATGGCCTCAGAGGCTGTTGTATTAAATGAGAAAGTACATACCTTAGTACTGTGGACTTTTGGGGCCATAGCAATTTGTAATAAGGGTTAGTTTCCCACCTTCCATCTGGGGTGTGCCCTTGGGCAAAATATTTCAGCAATCTGAGCTTAGGTTCCTTTATCTGTTCAAATGCAGAACATGATATCCACCTCACCGCATTGCTTTAAAAATTGGCAAGTAGTGGTTCCAAGAAACGCTGGTTTCCCTTTGGGGTTTGGGAAGGCCCCACAGAGGGGCTGGCCACTAAGTCAAGTCTTGATGGATGAGTAGCTGTTTTGTACATCAGCATTTCCAGATTTTATAAGATTTCCCAGCACAGTAATTAGCACGCATATAATTCAGTTTTATTTTATTTATTTTCATCACTTCATTTTGGACCATTTTGTTTTCTTTTAAGTCACTGAGTTTTAAGGCATGTCATGGAATGGGGCATGTTTTCTGGCCATAGTAGATGGGAAATAGTATGAAATTGTCAAAGTTTAATTGGGGATGGATTATAAATGGAATGTATGAGGTCTGTCCAGAAAGTATCCAGCCATGCAATATGAAAAATCAAGACATTTATTGAAGAAGATACAAGATACAAGAAGCATTGTGCCTAGGACAATGATGCCTCAGTCCCCTTCAAAGTAGACACTTTAGGACCTCACTCAGTTCTTCCAATTGCCATCAGCTGCCCCGTCGTGTTTTCTTGAATCTCACTGATGATATGAAATATCTTCCCTTTTAAAAATTTTAGTTTTGGGAAAAGCCAGAAGTCACAGGGCACCAATTCTGGGCTGTAGAGGGACTGAGTCACCTGGGTGATTTGATGTTTTGCTGAAACACTCTGCATGAGACGTGATGCATGAGTGGGCGCATTGTCGTGATGAAGCTGCCAATCACCAGTTGCCCATAGCCTCAGCCTTCTTAATCATCCGAATAGTTTCTGCAGAGGAATGTTCAAGCTTAATGTAAAATTTGATGCAGATTCATTGCTGTACTCACTCACTCATTTTGATTGTGATGACCACACAGTACATGTGCTCACTCAACAGCATCTACCACCCCCACTGACTAGTACAGTGAAGTCATCATTGTTCACACATGAGCACCCAGTTCATTCTCCTTGGCTGCCAGGTTACACTGATGTTGTACAAACTGTTCTCATCTTATTAACAATGGCTGGATTTTTGTGGACAGAGCCTGTATACTGTGCATGTGAATTAATGTTTATTTAAAGCTCTGTTAAACTGCAGGTTTCGGGGACAGCCCTAATCACGAATATCAATAAAATGTCTTAGGAATTCTATTATTTTGGCACCTCAACTACATCTCCCAGATATTCTTTCTCCCAGGAACAATACAAAAATTATTTTCCAGACCACTGGAAATGATGCTCATGTCACTTGTTCATGAAATCCATTTCCCCACCCGCCGTCCCACACTCCGTCTCCCTTTCTCTCTCATTATTCCCTGGAAATGATACTCGGGGAATATGAACCAGCCAAGACTAACTTTACTGGTTTGTAGCAATTTAAGAAATTTGCATGAGGATTTCCAGGTGAAGCAGAGAAAGCCTGGCTCCTGACTTTCTTGGCTTGCCTTGTAGTCGTCAGTCTTCCTTGTCTCATGTCACTGTTGCTGGTGTCCAGTACTAGCACTGTTAAGTGGTGGTCCAGGTAGGACTCCAGAGCAGGAGCCCTACCCCCAGGGCAACCCCCCACCATACTATCTTTCTGCCTGCCTGGGATTCTTGCCCTACTTTCTTTTAGCCTTGGTTGCCCTAACTCTCCTCTTCTAGGGAAAAGCCTCCTTTCCTTCTGTGCTTTTAATGCCTCCCGAAATCTCTTCTATTATGCATTTCCCTGTCTCTCAATGACAGCCTTTATATAACAGCATAATCTGCTGATACTTGATAGAAATTAGGGGAGGAGAGAGGGCAAGAGAAGAGTTTATAAAATGAAAGACTGTCTCTTTTGCTCTTCCATGGAGCCCTTGTATCAGAGCATCCTGAAAGCCAGTTCTGGAAAGAATGGAGATGGAGCTTGTTAGTGAAACCAGTACACTGACCAAGAAACTCATGGATGCAATTACAAGGAACTTTTTTTCTCTCATAGTTCTTTCAAAAGTAATTCAGTAGAAGTTCTTTCACTGGCCTCGGTTGAAAACGCAGGTAGTCTATGACTTTCCTGATCACGCTCAAGTAGTAAAAATTCCTAGGACCACTGGAAGTTGACAGCAGTTTCAATTCAGTTATTAAAATGGTCCAGTCTATGTAATAATCAAAATTTCCTATATGCTTTGACAGTACCTCTGCTCCCCTCTGCAGACTAGAACCTGCTGCAGGCGAGAAAGGATGAGGGTCCTTGCGCTCTCCTTTCACACGCCCTCCCTCATTGGGGACCTGCATTTCCAATCCAGTGGGTGTACAGAGAGGGAAAGGAAAGGCAGAAAGCTCTCACCTGATCAGTCCTGTTGGAAAATATCATCTGGAGGGTCTTTAGAGCCTCTTCTCTCATGGATTCCTTTGTGAGTTCTTCTGAGACCCTTTCTGGGAACATTTTGAACTCTATTTCCCTCAACACACATGTAGTTTCCTCTAGCTGGCTACCCTTTCCTCAGCTCTGTTTTTTCCAATGGTCCCTCTACACAGACACTTGCATCTTCCCGTGGGATTTTGTTAGGCGGGATTTCAGATAGATCCAGACTGGCTCTCTCTCCAACATGCCCCCTCTCTGGCCCACAGCGACACTCACAGATCGCCTGCTCTGGCGGTCCCCAGGGGAACAGCGCCAGCAGACATCTCCTTTGCTTGTACATTACAGCGTCTAATCTTTTAAATTTTCCAGGCAGGAATTGGACCCAGGGCTCTGTGTCCCAATAACTGTAAGGAAACCAGGTCAAACCCTCCAGTGATCTCAGTGAAGCTCCTTTCTCTTAGCCCGAAGGAGAAGAGTCCCCCGTGTCCTGGGGAGGGGATATGCCCACACAGCTGTCCCCAAAATCTTCTTTCAAGCTTCATTTTCCCGAAACAGGTTCTTTCCTCACCATGAGTAAGGGATTCAGAGTCATGTAATGAGTTTATCCTTCAACTTCGAAATTTTGTTCTTAGTCTCTTTAACGTGCAGCATGCACTGGTTTCCTGCCTCACTGAACACGAGACAGCGGCCGCCCGTCTCGGCGTCCTCAGTGCTGCCAGCGCATCTGCTGAGCAGCCCCACGCCGGGCTGTAGCCTTGGTCTCCTTGTCCCGTTTGGTGCTTGCAATGATCTCCTTTTAGAAAGAAACTGAAAGATTCCAGAATCGTTTTAAAGTGTTCAGACAGTGTTAGAGCTGGGGTTGGAAACAATTTTTTAAAATAGTTTATCATTTCCATTTTGATTGCCTCTGTAAACAAAGAGTACTTAAAGGAATGTCTGTAACTTGCAAATGGATAGATTAAAAATAATTCTTTTTGTATTAATTTCTGATTTTGTTGTTTGGTTTTTTGGTCAGAAATATAGTTCTAAATGAGTTCTAACTTTTAGAATATAGTGAGGTTTATATGGTGGCCCGATATATGGGCAGTTTTAGTTTCATGGATATTCGAAGACTGTGTATTTGCTTATTTGTTGTTGTTGGGTAGAGTTCTGTGGCTTGCCCTTAACTTGGATGGTCTTAGCTTCTAGTTCAGCATCTTACACACAGCAGACCCTGACACTAAAAAACAAAGACATTTTGGAGGTGTTTATGACCTTAAAATACCAAATTACCATTGACAACATCAGTGAATCTGAAACTCTACTATATTTTTGTAAAGCAGAAAGTCTTACCTAGATCCATAAGATATGGTGGTGAGGTTTTCTTCTATTCCTAAACCAGTTTTGGATGGTGAGGCAAGACATGTGAATTCTTGGCCCAAGTCTCTGCCCCTAACTTGCCCCTGGGAAAATTGCCTCCCCATGAAATACGGGTGTCTGACAGATGTTTTCATGGTCAGTTCTGCTTCTCAAAGTCTGAGACTCTGCACTTTTTCTGTCCTGAGGGTCACGGGCAGTTCAAGAAAGAGGGTGTTCCAATTGAGAGTGAGTGTTTCTTGGAGAAAGCACGATACACAGGCAAATGCTGCACACTGGTCCCTGGGAATTACAAAATCATTGTTTAAAAAATTCTGAAACTGCTGGTCTGTAATCAGTTGTAAAATCCCTGGGGCAACCCTTCCCCTGGTATGTTATATGAACACTGGACTGAATTCAAGGACAGACTAGGTCAGAGAGTAGACCTGGAATGACACGCACAATGCTGGCTTGTATCTTCTGTGTCTAGAAAGTTGCACATGGGCTGGGTGAGGTGCGTACTCCTCGAAGGAGATGCAAACCCATTCTAGTGCTTCCTGTGCACTTTCTCCCTGACACCCTTGACTGTGGGGTGGTTGGAACTCTCAGACGCGGGAAGCAGAGGGAAGTATAACATTCTCTGCAAATACCTGGTTCATTTCTTCATTTCAAATGTGTATTGAATCAACATCTTAATTATTTTATTCATTTTCTATCTGTTGAGCATTCAGTACGTGCTATCTTTTGCAGAGACAAGAATGGATAAGAGACAAGAAGTGCTAGTGGGTTTTTGTTACTTTTTATCCCACCTAAAGAGGGACATGAACCAACCACATTCTAAATACAAATAAGTGGGTGCGGTAAGAAAGGGGATGTGGTAGGAAAATGTCCACATAAATTTCCATATTAGAAAGTGGAGGAATAAGGAGAAGGAGTCGTGGTCTACCAATAGGGCAGTCAAAAAGGCAGCCTTGAACTCATCAGAGCTCTGGGCCTCCCTCTAGCATCCTCGGAGGCTACTTTGGGGAATGAATCTTGAGGGTGAGCAATGGCCCTGACCCTCAAACATTGAGTCCTAGGAAAGAAATTGCTTGTAGGAATGAGCTCAGCCTAATCACTAAAATTAAGGCTGCAGAGGAAAACGCCCAATCTCTGTTTATGAATGTGCAAAACAATTTGCTAGGCACAGCTATTATTCAAGCAAGAGACTGTTCGCAGATGGTGGCTTAGGCTGGGATTGGACGCAAAGGCTGGGACTGTGGGCCATTAATCACAGTCCGTGGATAGGCTGCTGGTATGAGCGTGTACACTGGGCTGAGGCAGCACTTACTGTAGGGGCTCGATGTCCAATCCCCTGTCCTACAGGTAATTAGAGAAATCCTCGCAGCCACAGAAATCACCAAAAGCCCACAAGGCGGATTTCAGCCAAACCCACATGTCCTCACATTCCCCTCTCCTCCTTTCCCGTGCCTTCCCAAATACAGAACAGTCCCAGCCTGCTGCAGTGTGTGCATTCAATCAGTGTACGAAAACGCCCACGTCTGTTAGAGCCCTCCGAGCAATGCCATGTAGATTAAAGATTCTCTCTTTGTTCAGGAAGGTTCCCGTCTAGACGTGGAGGTAAGGCAGAGTATGTCTGTGTGCTACACACTCGTGTGCAAAAGGGGAACAACCCAAGGCAGTAAGTTTCTCCTCTCTCTCCCTGACTACCTTTTTCTCACCCTTCTAATCCCAGCTCAGTTGCATCCTCCTCTGAGCAGCCTTCTCTGGCTTTTCAAGACTGGGCGAGGCATTCTGGCTGTGTGTTATCATGAGCCTGTATGTCCCCATACAGCACTTTTCACACTGAGTTGTAATTGCCTGTGATGCTGGTTGTGCCCCCTTTCCCATACTGTGACTTTTGCAGGAGCAGGGACTTTGCCTGTCTGTGTCACTCGCAGCATATTACATACTTGTTGTTACATTATAAACAGTTTTGATGATGTTCTCTGAGAGTGGACGTAAAAAGGGCATTTTAAGCTGAGGCGAAAGGCCCAAGGGATGAATTGAGAACAAGAGGTGAGATGACATGGCTTTGCCTAGTGCAGTGGCCCTCAAACCGTGGTCCCTGGACCACCAGCATCAGTCTCACCTGGGGACTTGTTGGAAGTATAAATTCTGAACTCAGATCAGAGGCTGTGGAGGTGGAACCTGGCAATCAATTTTAGTAAGCTCTCTAGGTGATTATGATGTAATGAACTCTCACATGCAGATTTGTCCCTACTTGTTACTTTGGGACCAGACATGACAAATAGAACTTATCTCATGTGTTGCTTTTTAATCGACTGGCAAGTGTTGTTTGGAGATCTTGTGCGAAGGATTCTGAGGCCATCACTATTCTCAGGGTGAAGAAGTGCCATGATTGATTAGTGCTGTTGGCCATGGGCTTGAGACTAAGGTGTCTTCATGTCCTTCGCATCTGCCACCTCTGGTCTGGAGCCAGTCCTGAACATATGCAGAACATGGTGAAGGCAGTGTTTAGAGCTGACTGTCTGGCTGTGGGTCCTCTTTTGATCTTCATGCTCTGGTTTTCCAGGACCCAGCCTCTTTTCTTAAACCCCAGTTTGGGTGTCCTGCCCTTTGACACTAATCTTGCCTTGACTGGGTCTTCAGTTCCAGACACTGGATCTCTCCCATACTGATCACCACACCTCCAGGTTTTGGTCGATGGCCTGCCCTGTCACTGTTTGACCAGACCCCCACCCCTTGTTCTGAATTGGGACCTTTTTCTGGCCATCCTCAAACCCTCCTTCTGTGGCTGGATTAGATCATTTTGGATCTGCCCTTAGACATACATAATTCTGGTGTACCCTGAGAAAACAAATTTTCCCCCTTAATTTTATTTGCAGGTGGTAACACTAGTATAAACAAAGGTATGGAGGTCAGAATGTGCAAACTGGGGTGGGGTTCCATAGGAAGACTCTTCTGTCTGGGTTAAGAACCCATGTCAAGGTACATTGGATTGAAACACTGGCAAACAATTAGTAAGGTCAGATTGTGGTCTTAATCCCCCAGATCTGGAGGTGGGACTTCAAGCTGCAATAGAGAGGACACCAAAGGCTCTGGGTTGGGGAAGGTGGTGACACTTGAAAGAGGTGTTGTAAGAGTTCTGACCTAGCAGATGTGTGCAGGGTGATGAGCAGGGGAAGGACCGAGAGGGGACTGCCAGTGTTACCCAGGCCTGATATGGCCCTAATTATGGGAGCAGAGAAACTGACATAAAAAAAACACTGGAGACACTGCTGAGGGAAATCAGTCAGCTGGTGGCTGAATTTATGCAGGGGGTAAGGGGCAAGGAAGAGTCAAAGGTGACACTGTTTTGAAGCTATGTGACTGGAATAATGATGATCCTAATTTAAAGAGGGAAGGCCAGCCCTGGCAAGGTGGCTCAGTGGGTTGGAGCATTGTCCTGTACACTGAAACGTTGCAGGTTCGATCCCCAGTCAGTGCACATACAGGAGGCAATGGATCGATGTTTCTTTTTCACATCAGTGTTTCTTTCTCTCTCCCCCACCCCTACACACCCCTTCCTGTCTCTCTAAAAATCAACAAACCTAACCTCAGGTGAGGAATTTAAAAAAGAAGGAGGAATAAGGGATGTGGGAGGAACTTGAGCACTTGACTTTCCCAGTAGGACTGCTGAGCAGATATTTGGACACCCAGAACCACAGGCCAGATGCGGGACTAGGGTGAACAGGAATGTGTGTGTTCCCTCTCCCAGGAGACAGGACAAAAGGGAGAGTGAAGAAGGAGCTTTGGACTCTGAGGCATGACCCTTGGGGAATGCCTGTATCAGGGGTAGAGGAAGAACCAGGGAAGGGACAGCCCACGAATAGAGCAACCAGCAAGCTGGAGGGGCAGGGACATGAAGGGACAAGAGAACACCAAGGGAGAGGTGGCTGTCTGCAGTGTTACTGCTGCAGAGAGGACAGTGGGAGAGAACAGCCTGATGAATGTACCCGTGGGTTTATGGACAGCACCCAGAGTGCAGTGGGCCATTATGTATCAGGATGGCTCTTTTTTTAAAAATTATGTTTTATTGATTATGCTATTACAGTTGTCCCAATTTTTCCCCCTTTTCCAACCTCCACACAGCACCCCTCTACTCCCTCAGGCAATCCCCCCACCATTGTTCACGTCCATGGATCATGTGTATAAGTTCTTTGGCTACTCCATTTCCTGTATTGTACTTTACATCAGCATGGCTATTCTGTAACGACCTATTTGTACTTTTTAATCCCCTCACCTCTTCACCCATTCTCCCCCACATGCCCTCCCATCTGGCAACCATCAAAATTCACTCTGTATCTATGCTTCTGTCTCTGTTCTTCTTGTTTGCTTACTTTGTGTTTTAGATTCAATTGTTGATAGATTTTTATTTTTGGCCATTTTATTGTTCATAGTTTGGGTCTTCTTTTTTTAAGTAAGTCCCTTTATTTATTTTTTTAAAGATTTTATTTATTTATTTAGAGAGAGAGGAAGGAAGGAAGAAAGAGAGGGAGAGAAACATCCATGTGTGGTTGCATCTCACATGGACCCCACTGGGGACCAGGCCCGCAACCCAGACATGGGAAGTCAAACTGGCAACCCATTGGTTCCTAGCCCACACTCAATCCACTGAGCTGCACCAGCGAGGGCTATATAAGTCCATTTAATATTTCATATAGTAATGGTTTGGTGATGATGAACTCCTTTAGTTTTTTCTTGTCTGGGAAGCTCTTTATCTGCTTCAATTCTAAATGATATCTTTGCTGGGTAGAGCGGTCTTGGTTATAGGTTCCTTCCTGCTTTTCATGACTTTGAATATTTCTTGTCAGTCCCTTCTAGTCTGCAAAGTTTCTTTTGAGAAATCAGCTTATAGTCTTATGGGAACTCCCCTGTAGGTAACTAACTGCTTTTCTCTTGCTGCTTTTAAGATTCTCTCTTTATCTTTAAGCTTTGGCATTCTAATGATGATGTGTCTTTGAGTGGACCTCTTCAAATCAATCTTGTTTGGGATTCTGTGTGCTTCCTGGACTTGCATGTCTATTTCCTTCACCAAATGAGGGAAGTTTTATTTCATTATTTTTCAAATAGATTTCCAATTTCTTGCTCTTTCTCTTCTTCTGGCACGCCTATAATGTGAATGTTGTACCTCTTGAAATTGTCCCAGAGGCTGCTTATACTATCCTCATTTTTTTTGGATTCTTTTTTCTTCTTGTTCTGATTGGTTGTTTTTTGCTTCCTTATGTTTCCTATCATTGATTTGAATCTCGGCTTCATCCACTCTACTGTTATTTCCCTATAAATTGTTCTTTATTTCAATTAGTGAATCCTTCATTTCTGACTGGATCTTTTTTATGCTGCTGAGGTCCTCACTTAGTTCCTTGAGCATCTTTATAACCAGTGTTTGAACTCTGCATTCGATGAATTGCTTATCTACATTTTGTTTAGTTCTTTTTCTGGAGTTTTGATCTGTTCTTTTATTTGGGCCATGTTCCTTTGTCTCCTTATTTTGGCAGCCTCTCTATGTTTGTTTTTATGCATTAGGTAGAGCTGGTTTGACTCCATGTCTTGGTAGTGTGGCCTAATGTAGTAGGTGTCCTGTAGGGTCCAGTGGCACAGCCTCTCCTATCACCCAAGCTGAGTACTTGAGATTCACCCTTCATGTGGGCTGAGTATACCCTCCTCTTGCAGTTGAGCCTTGGTTGCTGATACAGATCAATGGGGGGTGGGGGGGATTTACCCAGGTCAAAGAACTGTAAGGTCTGGCTGTGACCACTGACCACCAACCTCTACCCTCTGTGGAGGATCAGCTGTGGAGGGGCAGGTAGAGCTCTGATGTGGTCTATAGCTTTCCACTGGGTGGCCTGGAACTGGGGTTTCCTGGGTGGTGCAGGCCAAAGTCAGCCCCCACCTGTGTTCTTCCTAGGCCCACCCTGCCTGAGCTATAAAGCAATCTGAGGTGGCTGATACTTGTGCTGGGCTTGAAAATTCCCAGGCAAAGCCAAGCTGTGAAGGCTTGGCTGGCTGCTGCTAGTGTCAGGCCTAGGGCTCACTGAAGCCAGCTGTTGCTTGTTTGATAGGAATTAGGGAGTTTTGAAGCCAGCCAGCCATTCATATGGAAAAGCAGCTTTGGGTGGGCTGGTGAGTTGGGTGGGGTGGAGTCTCTGGGGATCTCCAAGGTGGGACAAACAGTGTTAGTCATGTTGATGGAGTCTCAGACATGGCACCAGCTTGCCGGCTCTGTGGGGGGAGGGTTTAGAGAAGGGACAATGGCTCTGCTTGCCCTGATGCCAGATACTTCAGTTTCTCTCTGTATACCACTGGTGCCTTTCAAGCTGCTACCCCGGTGCTGGAACTCAAAGAAGCTGAGACTGTTTGTGGGTTCTTAAGAGGAACTGCTTGGGGCTCCAGAAGTTTCTTCCACCAACTCAATTCCCGCTGGGTTTTGCAGCCAGAAGTTGTGAGGACTTATCTTCCTGGCACTGGAACCCTGGGATGGGGAGCCTGGTGTGGAGCTGGGACTCCTTCCTCCCTATACTCATCCTGAATTTTTACCCAGAGCACATGGGTGAGGGACCAGCATGTTCTGTGTATCTGTCCCTCCTATCAGTCTGAATAGATGTGGTTTCTTTACTTCCATAGTTGTCAGACTTCCATTCAACTTGATTTTTGATGGTTCTGAGTGATGGTTGTTCTGTAGTTTAATTGTAATTTTGATGTGGTTGTGCGAAGAGGCAAGCTGTGTCTCCCTATGCTGCCGTCTTGACCGTAAATCACAGGACAGCTCTTTGGTTCCTAAGTTAACAGTGTGTCTCCAGGGAAATCCTGTTTTGGTCAAGTTTATAAGTCCAGCCTACCAGAACTGAGAATTTTTTTTTCACTTTTTTTATATATATATTTTATTGATTATGCTATTACAGTTGTCCCATTACCCCCCCTTCCTTCCCCTCCACCCTGAACACCCTCTCCCACCCACATTCCCCCCTTTAGTTCATGTCCATGTGTCATAAGTTCTTTAGCTTCTACATTTCCCATACTATTCTTGCCCTCCCCCTGCCTATTTTCTACCTACCATCCATGCTACTTATTCTTCATACCTTTTCCCCCCTCTCTCCTCCTCCCACTCCCCTGTTGCTAACCCTCCATGTGATCTCCACTTCTGTGGTTCTGTTCCTGTTCTAGTTGTTTGCTTAGTTTCTTCTTGTTTTGTTTCA
>JAPYXV010004077.1:0-11678 GCA_028533065.1 Trachops cirrhosus
GAGAATAAGTAGCATAGATGGTAGGTAGAAAATAGACAGGGGGAGGGCAAGAGTGGTATGGGAAATGTAGAAGCTAAAGAACTTATGACACATGGACATGAACTAAAGGGGGGAATGTGGGTGGGAGAGGGTGTGCAGGGTAGATGGGAATGCGAGGGGGGTAATGGGACAACTGTAATAGCATAATCAATAAAATATATTAATTAAAATAAAAAAAGAAAGAAATTTGAGAATGCAAAGAAAGGCTTGCAGGGGTTTGACAAACACATGAATGTAAAAATATTAAAATTAAAGTATTACATATAAGTTTTATTAATATAATAGTCTCAGTTCAGATGAAAACAGACCTAAGAGAAGAGGATTTTTCCCTTGGAAGGCATAGAATACATCTATTTGGTTACTGGTTTCAAAATAAGGCAGACAGTTTGGAAGGCAAACACTTGTCAGAATGACCACCATCAGTAAATCAACAAACAACAAATGCTGGTGAAGATGTGGAGAAAGAGGAACCCTTGTGCACTGTTGGTGGGAGTGCAGACTGGTGCAGCCATTGATAAAAGGATTGCATTAGGTAGTATTTAAAATGCTTAGTAAATGTCCTGGTACATAATGAGTGCATAGTAGTGTATTATCACTCATAGTTTTTAAAATTCAGGTTTTGGTTGTTACTGATCAATCCGTTACCATTATTTTCTTTCTTTTTTTATTGTTGTTCAGGTACAGTTGTCTGCATTTTCCCCCCACCTCTCCCCCTCCGACCCCAGCCATCCCCACCTCCCTCCCCTGATCCCACCTCCCTTGGTTTTATCCATGTGTCCTTTATACATGTTCCTGAAAACCCTTCTCATTTTTCCCCACACTATCCCCTCCCCACTCCCTTCTGGTTACTGTCAGTTTTGTTTTGTTTTTTGTCAGTTTGTTCTTAATTTCAATGTCTCTGGTTTTATTTTGCTCACTTCTTTGTCTTGTTGATTAGCATTATTTTCATAGAAAAACAATATACAGATCAAATTGTACAACTTCAGAATAGATTCTAAGCTATAGATTCTTGTAAAAATCATTTTCAGTGCCATGATTATAATTAAATTAGGTCAACAAAATTCCAATTATCATCAGTTTTAACCAAGAGTACATCCTAGCATGCATTATTTTTATTATTTACCTTAATAGCTTTATACAGACAAGTTCTATTGTCTGTATTACAGTTTTATGGATAATTAAAACTGTAGATCAATTACCACCACAAAGACCAACTTATTTTAAATGACATTTTTGTCCTTGATAGGTGTTTACCAACGTTTTTGTAATCAATCTCTAATAACTCCATGCAACATGTAAAAACATTTAACTACATGGAGATACATTTTAAAATGATCTAATTGCAGTTTCCTTGCAGAAATCCCCTCATTTTTTATGAAACACTCTTATTGGAATCTAATTAAAAGTATTTTTTCAGTGTGCTGTCTAATGTTCCATATATGTACCCTTTAATTGGTCATATTGTATACTTTTAAATGATGTAATGTAATATGTTTTCTTTTAGCTGTGGATTTTTGGAGACTGACCTCTGTCAAATTCAGTTTTGAAATGAATAAATTAGGTCACATTATGTCAGAGAAAGAGTGAAAGCTTGCTAAATACATATATTAATAGTATAGTTATAATAGAAATAGGCTAGGCATCTATTATATCTAACATTTTAAAATTAAGATTTCCCTTTGTATTCATTGTTATTAACTCATTTATCATTTTGTACTACATGTTCTGCTTTTTAGTTTTAAGGATTTTTTTCTTCTTTCAGGAATTCACTTACATAAATGAGATTATAGCCATAGAAACATTTGAAAGTAGAAACTTATGCTATAACTCTGGAATTAGGAGATCTGACTGTACCCAACATTTTTAAATTTAGTAAATGCAGTTCTAACTCTCTGAGGGGACAAAGCTAGTAACACAGTCAATTCTAGCAGAAACAATGAACTTTTAATGACTAACCATATACATGCTGGACCAATGAGATATGATCACTGATGAATTGGAAAGAGTTCTAACCAATGCAGAATTTTTAGTATGTAAGACAATCCCATGAACATGACAAGAGAAAGCATACAAGTGGAGATCTTAGGCACTAGAAGAGGATCTATGTTTCTTCTAACTTTTTACGCTGAATAAAAATAAACTCTCAACTACTAGCTCCATATTTATATTTCAAATGAACTTCTGTAGAAGTGCAAGTACCATCCTCCATTCTCCCAAACTGTGTTGTTAAGTATTTTTATTAATTATGGTATTACAGTTTTCCTAATTTTCCCCCTTCATCCCCCCTTTGCCCTACCCCCTCCAACCCTCCAGCATCCCCGCCTCAGTTCATGTCCATGAGTTGTACACATGAGTTCTTTGAGTCCTCTGTTTCCCATACCATTTTTTATCTCTCCCCATCTATTTTATGCCTACTAATTATGCTTCTTCTTCCCTGTACCTTTCCCCCCTGTTCTTCCCTTCCCCCACCCCACTGAACTCCCTCTGTATGATGTCCATTTCTCTGATTCTGTTCCTCTTCTGGTTGTTTGCTTAGTTTTTGTTTTTGTTATTTTTCTTTTCTTTTAGGTTCATTTGTTGATAGTTGTGAGTTTCCTGTCATTTTACTGTTCATAGTTTTTGATCTTCTTCAATTTCTTAGATAGGTCCCTTTAACATTTCATATAATGAGGCTTGGTGATGATAAACTCCTTTAACTAGACCTTATCTGAGAAGCACTTGATCTGCCCTTCCATTTTAAATGAAAGCTTTGCTGGATAGAGTCATCTTGGATGTACGCCCTTGCCTTTCATGACTTGGAATACTTCTGTCCAGCCCCTTCTTGCCTGTAAAGTTTTTTTCGAGACATCAGCTGATAGTCTTATGGGCACTCCTTTGTAGGTAACTCTCTCCTTTCCTCTTGAGGCTTTTAGGATTCTCTCTTTATATTTAATCTTGGGTAACTTCATGATGATGTGCCTTGGTGTGTTCCTCTTTGGGTCCAACTTCTTTGGGACTCTCTGAGCTTCCTGGACTTCCTGGAAGTCTATTTCCTTCACTAGATTGGGGATGTTTTCCTTCATTATTTTTTCAAGTAAGTTTTCAATTTCTTGCTGTTTTTCTTCTCCTTCTGGCACCCCTATAATTCAGACATTGGAATGTTTCATGTTGTCCCAGAGGTTTGTAAGACTCTGTTCACTTTTTTGAATTGTTGTTTCTTTGTTTTGTTCCAGTTGGATGTTTATTTTTCACTTTTGTTCCAAATTGTGGCTTTGACTCCCGGTTTCCTTCTTGTCACTGTTGGTTCCCTGAATATTTTGCTTTATTTCACTTTGGGTATCCTTCATTTGTTTTTTTCATTTTTTGACCAAGCTCGATCAGTTCTGTGAGAATTTTGATTACCAGGGCTTTAAATTCTCTATCAGATAGGTTGGCCATCACCTCACCACTTAGTTCTCTTTCTGAAGTTTTGCTCTGTTCTTTCATTTGGGCCATATTTCTTGTCTTGGTGTACCGGTCTGGTTGTTCTGGTTGATTTTTTCTTTAATTCCTTGGTTGTCAGAGTTTCATGCAGTTTGATTTTAGATTGGTTGCTATCCTCCTTTTGGTTGCACAAGGAAGCAAAGGGTTTCTACCTATACCTCCATCTTGGCCATAATTCATATTCTCCAAACCGTGTTAACTAGAGACTTTCAAATTATGACTTGAGCCTCCTACACAACATGGTTCTTGTGCTCCCTGAACATGCAGGTACATGCACATGTGGGGACTGTATCAGTAACCCCTAAAGATGCCCAGAGGGTGGCCTTCACAATTGTAAATGCACATTCCCTTTCATTCTGAGGTTACTCTTGGAGAATTTAGACTCAGAAACGCTGTATGTATACAAAGATGTATGTCCCAGGATGTGTACAGCACCATTATTAGTAATAGCAAAAGACTGGGAACCAGCAAAAGTCCATTACTAGGGAGATGGTGAAATAATTTTGGTATATCCATGCTAGAGAACATGGTAAAGAAGTGGAAGAGTCCATGTGTGGCATGGGGGATTTCTAAGATGCACCGTTAGGTAGAAAAATTCAGGTTGCAGGACAGTGAATGTAATATTATGCATTTTTTTCATGTTTTAAAAAATAAAACTATTTTTTGTGTGCATATTTAGGTTATTAAAATACAATAAATGTCTAGAAAATTATGAATGGAAGGTAATCATTTCAATTAAAAACAGTTTTGTTTTTCCCTTTCCCCAAGATATTTTAATGTCATTTGGTTAATAAAAATAACAAGGCTAAACTTATGAATGAGAATCTTCATGAAAAGAACATTTTGAATACTTATTATTTGAAGGTTAGGGTAAGCATGCCCCCTTTTTTTGTGAACACAAGCCAATGCTTTTAAAATTACACATTGGGAATAATCTCTAAGACACAGTTTCACAACATTTTGCATTCATTTAAAAGAGAAGTGTATTTTATTTGTCTCCTAGCCAACATTTTGAAGTCTCCCTCCTAGGCTTCTGTTCTTTTTTTAGGAGCCCCTTAGGATTGCTTTGATGCTCCTCAAATGAAAGATTCTACACTCTATAACACATGAGATTGTCAGAATTGGACTCTTTCCCAGAATGAAGGAGATTTCTGGAGGGAGAAGAATTTAAGTAGAACTATATCCAATCCATCCTGAGCTGGTATTCCTATCATCAATATTTTAAAAAAAGTGCTGGCAAGGACAGTAAGCACAGTACTAAACCTGAATCACTGAAGCAAGCATCATAACTTTCAACAATAAACATACCTTTTCTTTGTAACAACATTTCCTTCCTAGTGGCACACTTGGCTCCAATAATTTGTGGGTGAATGCCCAGTGCTCCATGTTATAATTAGCAAACAAAATTATCCAGAGCTACAACTAAAAGACTACCTTTATTTAGTTAATCCACCAGCCCTATTAATAATAATAAAATATTTATGCCCTCATACAGTTTTGTCCTTAATTTCAGAGAAAACTCAGAGTAATGACCAACAATATTAAAGAAAATTTATTGCATATTTTATAATGAATGTGATGTCTTTAATTCTAAATGAGGATATGTATTACCATAAAAACTTTTAAAGCTGCTATAGGTCTTTTTTAACCCTAATGGAAAGTGTTAAATGATACTAAAGTAAGGGAGGTAGTAGGAAGAGTCTAAATAGCAAGGGACTAGGCAGTGGCAAGCCCAATTTAGTCCTAAATTTCTTAATTCTTGTTTTTTTAACTTTGGAAAAGCAGTTTACTGTATCTGAGTTTGAGTTTACCAGTCTGTAAAATGAAGATACTATATGTTCAGTGTCCCTAGTATGGTTATGCTATGAGGATTAAGTGAGGTAGTACATGTGGAAGCAGTTTTCACAATGAGATCTCAGAGAGTAGGTTGTATGATACCAAAATATCAGCCTCCAGTGCAAAAATGTCAATCAACCCGTTTTCTCAATGTGACACCAGTAAAAACAGATTTTGTTAATGATTTAACAATGTTGATTAGTTGCTTTTGGTACCTTGCAGTACAACCCCAGCAAGTTATATGAAGTGTCACTATTTACAATAAATGAATTTGCATTTAAGTCTCTGCTCTCTAGTAGCAAGTGTCAGACTGCCCTCTGCAGTTTTCAGAGGAAGATCACATTTGTTTAGGATGAATCGATGAAAATTCTAAACAATTTATTTGAAAAATAAAATATAAATCAGGATAATGAGAAACTGGCTTTAATTCACATTTTCACCTTTATTTCTCACCAAAGTTGCCCCCACACACTTGAAGGTGCTTAGTACCCTGAATGATCCCAGCACTTTCTGTTCTGTTCATTGTAGTCCTGCCTGTAGTTCCTTTCTCACTGACTGATCAGAACACTGCACACCACTGCTACTTCCATCATTGCATGACACTCTTCCTGTCTGTGTGCACGTGTGTCCAAATTTTGCTCTTCTCATAAAGACACCACTCATTGTATTAGGGCCCAATTTACCCAGTATGTCCTCATCTTAACTTGATTACATCTGCAAAGACCCTATTTCCAAATTAGGTCAAGATCACATGTATCAGATGATAAATATATCTTTACGTGGAACATGACTCAATTCACAAAACTGGGTATCAGATTTTCTTCACTACTTAAAGACATAGCTTCTAGAATTAAATCATCTTGTATATCATCATTTTCTTTATATTTCCCAACTTTATTGAGACATAATTAACATATAACATTATGAAAATGTAAGGTGTAAAATATAACCATTTGTTATATGTGTATATTTAAAAATGGTTACCACAGTATGGTTAATTGCCACAGCACCTTAATCGCACAACATAATTACTATTCTTTTTTTAAAGTATATTTTATTGATTATGCTATTACTGTTGTCCCAATTTTCCCCCTTTATCCCTACCCTGCACACCCTCTCCCACCCACATTCCCCCCTCAGTTCATGTCCATGGGTTGTACATATAAGGTCTTTGAGTTCTCTGTTTCCTATACCATTTTTTATCTCTCCCCATCTATTTTATAGCATTCTATTTTTTGTTGTGATAATATTTAACGTCTACTCTCTTTGCAATTTTCGGGTATACAATACAGTATTGTTAACTCTATTTGCCGTGCAATATCTTAGATCCCAAGAACTTCATCTTATAATTGGAAGTTTGTAGCCTTTGACATCTCTACATTTCCTTCACCCTCAGGCCCTGAAAACCTTCATTCTACTATCTATGAGTACAACTTTTTTACATTTCACATATAAGTGAGATTGTACATTTTTTCTTTCTCCTTCTTATTTCACATTAGCATAATGCCTTCAAGGTACATTTATCTTATCACAAATGGCATGATTTCTTTCTCTCTCATAGTTGAATTTTTCCATTTATATATCCCTACCCTCTGACCGGTGTCTGTCTGTTCCATGTGTCCATGTATCTGTTTCTATTTTGATCCTCAGTTTATTTTGTTCCTTAGATTCCACATATGAGTAGGGTCATATGGTATGTGTCTTTCTCTGACTGGCTGATTTCACTTAGCATAATATTCTCCAGGTCTATCCATGCTGTCACAAAAAAAGATAAGGTTACTTCTTTTTATGGCCATGTAATATTCCATTGTGTAAATGTACCACAGTTCTTTACCCACTCATGTACTGATGGGCACTTGGGCTGCTTCCAAATTTTGGCTATTATAAATAATGCTGCTATGAACATAAGGGTGTGTTTTTTCTTTTTAATTGGTGTTTTGGGATTCTTGGGATATATTCCCAGAAGTGAGATTGCTAGGTCAAAAGGCAGATCCATTTTTAGTTTTTTGAGGTATCTCCATACTGTTTTCCACAGGGGCTGCAGCTGTTTGCATTCCCACCAACAGTGCACTGGGGCTCCCATTTCTGCACAACCTCACCAGCACTTGTTTGTTGATTTATTGATAATAGTCCTTCTGGCAGGTGTGAGGCAAATATCAATTGTTTATCAATAAATGGTTTGCAAATATTTTTTCCTATTTAGTAGCACTTCTTTATGTTTTGATGATTGTTTCTTTGGCTAGGTGAAAGGTTTTCAGTTTAATGTAATCCCTCTTACTAATTTCTTTTGTTGGTTGCACATTTGGTGCATTTTTTCATATACCTGTTGGTCATTTGTATGTCATCTTTGAAAACATCCATTCAGGTTCTTTGACCATGTTTAATTAATTTGCCCATTTTTAGTTAAGTTTTAACTATTTTACTCCAAGGTTGTATGAGGTTTTTAATTATTTTGGATATCGTTGTCTTATTACAGGGGTGTTAAACTTATTTTCGCTGGGGTCCACATTAGCCTCGTCGTTGCCTTCAAAGGACTGAATGTAATGTTAGGACTGTATAAATGTAACTACCCTTAACTCGGGGCAAGGAGCTCGGCGCTGCCGTGGGTCAAAACAAGGTGCCAGGCCAGATAAAACAAGGTGGAGGGCTGGATCCGGGCCTTGGGTTTGCCACTTGTGTCTTATCAGATAATTTGTTTACAAATATATTTCCTATTTCACGTGTTGCCTTTTCATTTCATTGAGGGTTCCTTTACTGCACAGAAATTAAGTGATTTAGTTTCACATATTATTTCTACTTTATTTGCTTGTTTGTGTTTTTGGTGTCATATCCAAAAAATTTCAATGTCAAGAGAATATCAAGAAGCTTTTTCTTACGTTTTTCCTATTTTTTCAAAAATGTTCCTTTCATAGAGTTTGCTTTTACTGTATGGATGTACAACTGATTTTTGTCTGTTGATTTTGTATCCTGCAACTTTACTAAATTTTATGTCTAACAGTTGAGTAATTGTTAACAGTTTTGATGGAGTCAGAATAATGATTTTCTGAAAACAGAAAAATGTTTTCATTGCTAATGGTATTCACATATTTGAAACTATTCAATATACCTATTGCCCGCAGAATCACATCCAAACTACTTTACATAAAATTCAAATTACTCCACTTTTTTGTTCTAAACATATTATCACCCCAGTATTATTGCATTTTGCATTCCCACGTTACATTTTAGTCAAATCAAATGTTTTATCTTATGGCTCCTGTTTAACAACTTTACTAGATTTACATTAGTTTTTAATATTCCCTTCTTCTAAAATCTTTTCTCCTCAGCTTCTTAAAATCCCACTTATTCTTCTGGGTTTAATTTTAAAAATCTTTCACAATTACTAGCAATGCATTTTTAGACCACTCTTAAATTATTATATTCTGCTTTCTGTTACACTTAATCATACATATTTTACGTATGCTCTGTTGCCTCTCCTTGAAGGGTGAAATCATTTTATGTTCATTTGTATATTCCTCTATAGTGCCTAGTACATAAGACACCCTCAGCAAATGTCCATTTAATTGGATTTAAACTTAAAAAAATATTTTGTATCTTGCCAAAGTTTGCTTTTAATAAAAATTATAAAGAAATTCAGGACTAAAACTTCTAAAAGTTACATTAATAATGATGTTAGTAACATTTGTGATTGCATATTAGAAGGACTAGAATACATATCATGGTTCAATAATATATGTAATTCTAAAACCATGACAAATCTATGCTGCAATAAGAAACAACATATAGAAAAATGTAGAGCTTTAAAGTTCTACATGTGACATTGTGAACAAAAAGAGGGGCTACCTTGATAAACCTGAGAAACTCAATAATGGAAAGTAATCACACAGGATGTTTTTATCACAAAACAACTTCTAACTGAGCTCTCTATAATGGAAAGTCACATACTAAGGCCTAAGTGATAGATTCATCTTTACATCAAACAAACCTTATTCATTGTTTTTGTGCATCTAAGATTACACACTTAAAAAGTCAGAATGATTTCTTCTCCAGGCCTCCAGAATTAAACATCCCTGATACTGCAGCAAAACAACCCCAATATTCTTCATTATGTATTTTACCCTCATAGCTCTGTAAATTATGTATGTTAAATATTAACTACCATACTTCCACCAATGTAAAAAAAAAAACTACCCTTCATTTTACTGTTTATCTAATCCTAGAGATTTCCCTACTTTACTTTCTGCTACCTTCTCAATTTACCACCAATAGATTTCATGTAACTTCCTCATATTTTATCGTGTTATTATAATGTATAAAAAATGGCAAAACTGCTATTCCTCAGGGCATTTTCTCAATCTTTTGAGTTTTTGCTTCTGGTACTGTACTTCAACACTTTGACTCAAATAATCCCCTTAAACATTTAGGTTTGGAATTTCTTTTATCAACATCTATTTTGGTGACTCAGATATGACTCCAAAGAAGACCACCCAGGGATAACCTGTGGCCCCAGTCATGGTGTAACATACCACCAGAGGCCCGCTCTGGCCAACTGTCTTTCCACTTTGCACAAAGTGAACTCAGGAGAGTTCTGTTTTGAAATTCAAGACCTCCCTTATTTTGGTTGCAGACTCTGATTTTATTTGAGTTTTTCTTTAAAAATCCTCAAGATGGCAGTAAAGGATAAAGGAAAGGAAGAAAGGGTGGCCTTTTTGTTTTAGTCTTTCAATTGGGGTTGCATTCTCAAAGTCTAAAAAAAGAACCAAATAATCTTTTGCTAATTAAACAAGAGCTAAACACATTCAGCTTCAAAGACAAAGGGGCACCTACTACCTCCAACTTGCATTTTGGATGTTCTTAAGAGACTAAGAATCTTTGTGGAGGTGCGTGGGGGAACTTTCAAGGTATAACCTGGCCCCATAGAGAATTTCATTACATTATAATTAAATAACTAACTCATCCAGGCAAGTACATAAAGACCTTTTATCCAGCACTCCAACTCCTCATGATAGTATTAAATTGCTGGACAGAAAAACAGAAACACATGAGAGGGTTTGAATGACTTGGGAGGAAAAGACCTGAAGTGATGAACCCACAAGCAGCACACTATGACCCACGATGTAATATCCCCAACATCTTGTTCAGATTCTTCAGCTTTCAGAAAGACACTAAACTGTAGCTGTGTCCCCTTGCTCCTGCACTCAAACTGCATTTACAGTTGAACTTCCGAACAATCAACGTGCACCATCAACTGAAACCTAGCTGATATGCAACATTGTGGCCAAGGTGTACGGAAGATGCTACTTAGAGACCAGAGGAGGGGTTGAGACATGCAGGGGGAAGACCACCCCCCCACACAGAGCTGCAGCGGTAGCTGGGAGAGCAGACAGATTTGGGGCTGCAGAGCTCTTTCCCCCAAGGAGCAAGGGGATTCCCAACTCACAGAACACAGAAGGGAAGAAGAGACTATGTGTTGTCCATGGGTGGGAATCAGTGGGGACCCACCAGGCCTGTGAGACGCAGAGTGCACCCTAGCAGGGCAGAGCCCTGCTATTGTTGCAGCCCCAGCCTGGAGAGCTCACAGTGCAGCTGTGACTGCCGGAAAGGCGGGCTGTGCTCCCACACTCAGGTCCTGAGGAGGCATCTGCTGGCTGTAGCCCGCAGTGACTTTATGGACCGTATTTTTCTGGGAGGCTTTGAGCACAGACCCAGACAGTGAGTTGACTGAGTGGCTTCGGGAAAGGGCTGGTCTCCCCCATCCCTAGTGATACAGGGTGCAGCCAAGAGAGGGGGTTACCTGTAACCAGTTGGGGAGGATGCCTTTGCCACTTGGGACCCAGGAAGGGTCATTTGGGGCTGATGAGTGCTTCATCCATAGGTAAAGGGGCATGTCTCTGCCAAAAGACTGGGTCTGAAGGAGCATATCTCTGCGAGGCACCAATGGACACATTGGTGCAAGAGAATACCTCTACCTGTGTATTGTTCTAGAACTCTATGTTTTGGATTTTGTTCTGTATCTGCTCTGAAAAGGAAATTGAGGATTCCAAGGAAGGTTGAAACTTCACACTCTGTAGGAAAGTTTTGAGAAGCCTGGTGGATATCAGAAGGAAAAGGATTTTCCTTCACACTTTGTATTTTTCTCCCTACCTGATCCCTCAGAATTTGGCATTCTGAAGGAGTGAATGATGACATAAGGTTTCTTTGCATAAATCCAATAAGACCAGTCGTTAATAGTGGTTTTGTGAACCGAGATTTTGGCTGGAGTGTCACACCTGAAGGAGGCATGTCTGGGTTCTGGTTGTCACCAGAAAGGCCTGAGGAACTGGGATTGACTTGCGAAGTTA
>JAPYXV010004078.1:0-11676 GCA_028533065.1 Trachops cirrhosus
ATTGTGTAAATGTACCATAGTTTTTTGATTCATTCATTTACTGATGGGCACCTGGGTTGTTTCCAGCACTTAGCTATTGTAAATTGTGCTGCTATGAACATTGGGGTGCATAGGTTCTTTTGGATGGGTGTTTCAGGATTCTTAGGATTCTTAGGAAAATGCTATATTCTTAGCATTTTTTAATGCTTTTAATGTTTTGTTTGGAGTTTACTCATTCATTCACTCTGGAAACATCTGTTGAATGACTTCTGTGGGCCAGGTTAAATGCTGGAAATGCAATGACTCACTTTATCCATTCACTCATTCATTCAACAACTTGGCGATTACTACATGCAAGACACTGGATATTCAAAAATGAATTATGAGGATGGGATGGGATGGGAGCAAAAGACAGAAAACTGTACTTGAACAACAATTAAAATAAAATTAAATAAAAAAACAAAAATGAATTATGATATGAAGCCCTAATTTGACAGTATGAAACCATTCTCCTAAAGAAATGCTCCTGCCCATGAGCCCACAATTCCATATCTAGGAAGTTTTCTTAAAATATATTTGAGTTAGGCATAATCTAAATGTTTATCAGGAGGTAAAGAATGGTTCACTGAGTGATGATAATGTGCAGTCATTAAGAAATATACCATAGAAGATCTATATGGGGAAGTAATATATTAAAGAGGGAAAATGTGGTTATAAAACAACTCCAATCTTGCAAAATAAGAAAAACCTAAAGCCAAAAATTAAAACTACCACACTATCCAGCAACTCAACTACTAGGTATTTATCCAAAAGTATTGAAATTGGGATCTCCAAGAGATGTTAGCACTCCCATGTTTGTTGCAGCACTAATTCACAGCAGCCAAAATGTGGAAACAAACTAAATGCACATCGACAAATGAATGAACAAAGAAAAGGTGGTATATATACACAATGGGATGCTATTCAGCCTTTAAATGGAAGGACATTCTGCAATATGCAATAACGTGGGTAAACCTTGAGGACATTGTGCTAAGTGAAATAAGCCAGTCATAGAAAGACCAATACTGAATGATTTCACTTGTCTGAGTTATCTAAAATAGTCAAATTTGTAGAATCAAAAGGTAGAATGATGGTTGCCAAGAATTAGGGGAAAATGGGGAGTTACTAATAAATCAATGTAAAAATTTTAGTTGAGCAAGTTGAGTAAGCTCTAGATATCTGTACCTACAGTCAATATTACTGTATTGTACACTTAAAAATTTGTTAGGAGGATAGACCTCATGATAAGTGTTCTTAACACAATAAAATAAAATTTTTAAAGAAGATAAGCCCAGCCCTGGCTGGTGTAGTTCAGTGGATTGAGCATGGGCCTGCGAACCAATGGGTTGCTGGTCTGATTCCCAGTCAGGGTACATGCCTGTGTTGCGGGCCAGGTCCCCAGTTGGGGACATGTGAGGGGCAACCACACATTGATGTTTCTCTCCCTCTCTTTCTCCTTCCCTTCCTCTGTCTCTAAATAAATAAATAAAATCTTTAAAAAAATAAAGAAGATAAGCTCAAATGGATGCAATGGTTAGAATCAGGAAGTACTATGGGAACAGTAGTTATGTTGGGGGTATTGTTAGGGTATATTTTATCTGGTGCACTCTTATGTATTTCTAAATTTTCAGCAATCAACATATGACTCTAGTCATCATGGAATTAGGAGGGAGAAGCAAAAGAATTGGTGAAGTATAGATGTGAAGGTTCTGCAGATCACCCTTGGGAGATACAGAATTGAGTCCAAATGTTATTATATATCCCTAGTGATAATAATAGCAAAAATAATTCACAAGATCTTAGGGTTGAAAAGAACCTCACGGGTTGATTCCCTCTATCTCCAATTATTAACCTTGGCTGTTGATCAACAGGTCTGAGGCTTTTGATAAATAAATACGCTCAGGTCCATTTCCACAATGTACACATCTCAGGAGATTCAGCCTGGGGTAGGGATGGGCATTGGTAGTTTTCAGACCCATCAGATAAATATAATGTGCAGCAGGCAGGGATGAGAACCACTACAACACTGGTTCTTAGATTTGGCTGCACAGAGGAATTACCTGGGAGGCTTTACAAAAATACTGACTCCTGGGTGCCACACTGAGATTCTGATCCAACTGGTCTGGGGTGTGATCTGGATTCTGATTTTTAAAAACTCTCCAAGTGATTCAAATAAGCAACCAAGTCTGGGAATCATCCCTCTACACCCTTATACTTAAAGAGTGGCCCATGGGCCAGCAGCATTGGTAGCACCTGGGAGCTTGCAGAAAATGCAGTCAGTCCCCACCAAATGCCTACCACAACAGAGTCTGCATATTAACAAAATACTCAGGAGGGTTTGTGTCTATTTAAGTTCGAGAAGAACTGTCCTAGGCCATCCCAGACAGGAAACACGGGTCTCAAACACACTTCCAAGTCAAATTTCCACAGATCCCCATCTTTACCCCACCCATTCCCATCTCTTCTGAAAGGGGGAAATCTAGTTTAGAACAGTTCTGCATCAAGTAAATGAAGGCTCTGTCCTTCCCAATCTATATTTACATGCATCCAGCTGGAGAGCAAGCATCTGCTCCTCAGAGCTAAAAGATCCAGAATTTTTACTATTTCAAAGGACCTCACTGAGCAGAAACAGGAAACCTCTGAAGAGGACATTTCACCACCAATCAGCTTCAAAAGGTCTCCCTGGAGGTCTCCCCCCCACCCCAGGAGTCCCCAAATTCTCTCACAACCAAGTGAACTGCTTTTAATCAGCAGCTGCCACTCATCTGCATTTGAAAGCCATGAATATGCAAGCTGGGTGCATGGGGTCTCAAGGAGCAGGAATAATTGGCCCCTTACACTTGATATTCCAGGCCAGAATGCTATTCTCCTCTAGTGCAAGTTCCATGAGCATTATCCATTAGAGCAAGATGAAAGGGAAGATGGAATGCATTTTAAAGAGTCCAGTGTGCAATGCGATTACTTGATGATACTATTAAATTTCTTCTGTGTTTTGCATCCTCTCTGGAGAGGGGGTTGCAAATATCTCATGCCTCATTAGCCTTTAGCCAAAGCAGCCCTATGCTTGATTGGTGGGAGGTATGCAGCCAGTGCCTACCAGTCTGTCGCCATCTCCATCTTGAACAATGGGGAGATGTGGGAGCTCTCTACAGGCAAGGTTAGCTGAGGCTGTTTATATAACCAAATCATCCAGACATGGCATGCAGAGCAGACACCCTTTTTGTCACCAGCATTTATTTTCTCTTCTTCCTCTAGGGAACCATTCCCATGACAGTTCTTCATTTGTATGATTTGAAGGGGATTGAGTGGGCCAAGCATGGGTGTGTGCTCAAGGTCAGCCAATCAGAGTATCTCATTCTCCCAGATGCAGGGAAATGGTCAGAAATGTACACACGACCCAATCAGAGTCAAAGAGAATTTAAAATATTGTGGAAAAAGGCAAGTGCTTGTACCTGGGAAGATCTAAAACCAGGCTGCCAGCAGTCATCTTACAACACATAGGGAGACCCTGTCTGAGACTAAAACCAACACAGAGTTAAGTGGAGCCAAAATGCAGAAAGAGACAATTCTGTACCCCTGGGTCTGGTCATAGCTGAAGCCTTGAGCCTTACGGAGACATGAACCAATGGATTTCCTATTTTGTTTAAACCAGTGGAGCTAGGTTTCTATCCCTTGCAAGCAAATAGATCCTAACTGATAATGGACTGCTTTGTTCAGACGAAATTGGGTGCATTCAGGGTGGTATGGCCATAGACTGCTTTGTTCAAATCATGCCATGATACCACCTGAGGTTCTACTCATCACATCCCCTGTATTGAAGATAGGAAAACACATCATTCACTGCTTTTCACAATATCATTGTGCCAACCAGTATGTGCCAACCACTGTTGGCACAGGACAGCTCAGCCAACTAAATGGTCAAAGTGCTTGCCCTTATTGAATGAACTTCCATGGCTTGGGGGGAGGTCCCATTTTATAGAAGAAGAAAACAGCACTCTGAGATGTTCAATGACCTACCCAAGGTCACCCAAGAAACATGTGATAGCAGGGGAATTCAAACCCAGATCAGTTTGACTGCTTAGCCCTGTGTGAAAATCTAAGCCAGAGGTTGAAAACTGGCAAAGTCAATCCAGGTCATGCTAAAAGATGTTTTGTTTGCACCTAAAGATTTTTTTCAATTCAGAAGTATTAGCCATCATTAAAATTCAATTTTATAAAGCATCCAGATTTCTAAGTAGTCTCAAGCGGTTGAAGTTTTGAAACAGGGTGTAGCCAAAAGGGGGGCCCCAAATAGGGATTTGTAATGGGGTCCAGAACTCAGGGTGCCCAGGAAATATTAGAAAATATATATAGGATGTCCTCACCCCCACAAGTCTGAGCTGGGGGAATGGGACACATGGAGCAGGAACATGCAGAGCTGTTTTGTACAGCAACAGCTTTGCAGCTAATCCATGGCATGGTTGTTTAACATATCTGTAACCTTTAACTGGCTGCATAGATATGTTAAATAGCTGTGGCCATGCTCTGAGCCAGGGGGATGGAAGTAACTTCCCCCCAAGATGTGACTAGGGGGCAGGTCCCCCGAGTTACAGTGCCTGCATGAGAGCTTGGAGAAGATTGGCTCCATGACATGGGGCCAAGCCTGCCCAGACCCACTATGGCAGCCCAGTGAACTTGGAATAATACAGGAATGCTGGCAGGTGTAAATGATTGTAGGAGGAGTCAGAAATGGGGGTACAGAGGAAGATTGGCACTGGGATTTAAACCCAGGCACGGCAGTCATTAAGGAGAACCCACGCGACTTTGGCCAGAGTAGGGACTCCCACAGCCCTGTGAGAGGGAATCACCATGCAGCTTTAGCAGAGAACCACCACTTGGCTTTGGCAGAATGGCGACTCCCCCTCCCCACAGCTTTGCCGAAGGAGATCCACATGGTTTTGCCAGAGTGCAGACCCCCGCAGCTTTGGTGGAGAGAAGAACCATGCAGTTTTGGCCAGAGTGGGGACGCCTGCAGCTTTGGTAGAAGAGGACCACGTGGCTTTGGGGTGCTCCTTTTGGCCACCTGGCCTGGGAAGCAGGAGAGACTCTGCCTGGAAGATGGGTGAAAGAACTTTTGCCAGTAGGCCATGATAAGGTGTCACATGGCTTTGGATTAATCAGACATCCTGCCTGGACAGCAATGCAGCTGATGGTACCAGGATCCTGAAACATGGATATTTGCTTCTTTTCCTGAGATACAGTACCCTGAATTAGGGCAGGGGGAAAAGGAAGTACTGTGGGTGTCTTTGGGTATCCTAAAGGACTTTGATATTTTAATGAAGATGTTAGGTCACTACTTTAAATCTATATAGCATTAAATAAACATTTCCTTTCCTTTTCAGAAATCTCTGGCATTGAGAGATGTCTTTCCTAAAGGCAATGGACCATCGAACCTAGTGGGGGGTCCTTTCGGTAATAGTATACCGTATCCCCACTTGGCCCTGTGTGTGTGTGTGTCTGTTCTGTAACAGTTTCTGACAGCAATATACTAGAATTCCCACAAGGCCACAATTGGCTGGAATGAGAAAAGTCTGCCCCTTGAAACACAGCTGCATTATCCACTTTGCCCCATGTTCCAACTGAACCACCTCTCACTTAAGTTCTCTTCTTGGCCCCTGAGGGCTTGAGTTTGTAAGCCCTGCTGCAAACTTTGTGAGGGGATCCTTCTATTTGCCTTTATAATTGCCAAATGCCCCATACCTTTCATCTAGCATAGAATCAACATTGGGAATTATTTGCCACATGGGAACTGAGATGAGCAAAAGAAACTTTATTCAAGATGGTGCTGATGAAGCAACCCAATCTTTTTCATGAAATTAAAATTGTATGTACTTAAGGCGTACATGATATTTTGACATAAAGATGCATAATGAAATGCTTACTATAGTCAAGCCAATTAATGTATCATGTCCACACATAGTTACCATTTGTGTACGTGTGGTGAGAACACCTGAGGTCTACTCTCTTAGTAATCTTCCAGTATTTGATGCAGCGTTATATTAACTGTAGTGATCATGCATCATATATTAGATCTCTAGTCCCATTCACCTTGACATTTGCATATGATTAAACCTCATGGAAGCAGAACAGTCAGACAGAATCAGCTCCAGGAAATATATGTCCCGCTGGGTCTTTAATTTCTGGAGAGGAAACCTTAGTGTGCCCAGGGCTTTGCAAGTGCTTTAGGCAACCCAGTGTTTAAGGTCCACAACATAGAGGAAAGTCCATAAAGTTATAGAAATAAACATGACTCCTACTTGTCTAACAAGAAATAAAATGACAGCTCAAAAGGGCTTGATCTGGCTTGCTCTCCCTTCAAGGAGCATGTTTATGCCTTTCTTCCCTCTTAGGTGTGCATCTCCTAAACTCTAAGGGATGCCATGATACATGCAACCAAGGGAGAAATGGGCAGCAGCTGCTCATCCCAGGCTAACCCCCTGAGCCTGTCTCCCAAGCCTCCTTTTCGCTGACTTTTCAGTGAGCCAAGGCAGCCCGCCCTAAGCTCTCTGCTGTTGCTTCTTCTGCCCTAAGCTTTTCCTTTGTTTTGCTGTCCACAGCTTTAAAAAGAAAAAGGGGAGGGGGTTTGGTCTGTTTTCATAGTGGGGACAAAGAAAAACTTGTGGGAGAACATCTAGTTTATTATTGAGCATTTGTTGTGTGCCAGGCACTGTATATACACATAGGTGTTTAGGGCACAAAGGTAAGTGAAACAGTCCTGTTCTTAGAGAACTCACACTCTAGAGAGTGGTAGAGTAAGGAGATGTGAATGCACAGGATGCTGTAAATTGTACAAGAGCTTTGAAAGAATTGTACATGCAGTACAGTGGTCACTTCTAGGCAGTGTCAAGACTGTGAGCAAAGAAGTGGAGGAGAAAGATAACAAAGCACATTAGGGACCATTAGGTATGGCTGGAGTGTAGGCTATGAAAGGGGCTGGGGGACCAGGTTATACAGATTATATCAGATCGGTTAGCAGGGGCCAGATTATGATGAGTCCTTCATACTATATTGAATGAGGTTATCAGAGGGGGTAAAGGTATAACTTTGGCACCACACAGAACCTGGGTCAAATTCCTCCTCTTCGTCTAATTTTCTGGGTGACCTTAAACAAGTGATATCATTTTCCTGAGCCTAATTTTTCTCATCTGAGAAACAAGAAACTAGCAGTGCTTACATCATGGAGTTGTGGCAATTATTAAATAAATAATCTAGATATTTACCACAGTGCCAGCACTGAATATGTGTTTAATAAATGTACTGTGGGGAGCTCCTAAAAGGTCAGGCAAAGAGTCATAATTCCCCAAAATGATTAATGTGCTGCGGGGGATAGAGAAAAGGGGATGCTAGAGGGAATTTGACCTCTGAACTCCCTTAGAAGACCGCCTCTGCCTCCTCCCACCCACACAGATGGGATGTGTCGGTACACAGTGAATACATGCATACACAGCTTTGAGGGCCCAGACATGGAAATAAAGTTTCTGATTTACTCTTCAATTTGCACTTTTATAAATGTGTTGGGGCTGTGGGTCACTCTGAATTATTCAGGAACTTTCTGAACAATGCCCATGATGGAATGGGTGTTAGAAATAGTGCTTTCAAGGGTGACATCATTGGGAAGCTATCAGCAACACTTCCTCAGAGATACCAGGACAAGCTGCAGCATTGTTTAAACAAGTGCTAATAATTTAAGCTTCTTGAAAATTAAAAGGGAAAAAGTGATAGAATTAAGATAGAAACAGTTTACATTTGCAATTTTCATTTGCAATCCGAAGTGCCTTGTGTGACATCTGCATGTACAAGAACTGAGAGGGTTAGGAGGGTGAGGAGTGGGTGGCATTTAGGCTGGCACGGTTCCTAAAACAACACTGTGATGTCCACTAACTTATGTAAGCCTTGAAGACTTAATGACCATTTTGAATTCTTATTTAAAATGTTAATATTCCTATAAAAAGGAAAAAAACTTTCAGAGATAGGATTGTTTTGTTCAATTCTAGCTACATTCTGCTTGTGACCAAAACTAGTAACAGCAAAACTTTGTGAACAAATCAACAGGTAAAAATCCACTAGGCAAATGCAAAGCAACAGCTGAAAGCATAAGTGGGAATAGTGTTGTCAGATAGAATACACCTCAAGACCTAAAGCATAAATTTGCCAAAATGAGAGATTATAAAACAATAAATGGTAATAACCACTGAAGAAAATAGTATAATAATAAAACTTTCTACTTCTGCCCAAGATAGAGGCATAGGTAGATACACTGTGCCTCCTCCCACAACCTATAAAAGGACAACAACCAATTTAAGAACAAAAAACAACCAGAACTGCCAGAAAATCAACTTCTATGGAAGTCTGACAACCAAGGAGTTAAAGAAGAAACATTCATCCAGATGGGTAGGAAGGGCAGAGTTGGGCAGCCAGGGCAGAGAGGATGTGCAGCAAAGTGGCAGCTGGCAGACGAGGTGGTCCCATGTTCAAATGGGAGGAACAACTGAGGAGTAAGACAGACCACACAACCCAGGGTTCCAGCATGGGGAAATAAAGCCTCAAAACCTCTGGCTGAAAAAATCTGTGGAGGTTGCAGCAATGGGAGAAATTCTCAGTCTCACAGGTAAGTCCACTGGGGGGACCCATGGGGTCCTAAACTGTATACAAGCCCACCCACCCAGGAATCAGCACCAGAATGGCCCAATTTGCTTGTGGGTAACAGGGGAAGTGACTGAAAGTGGGGTGAGAGCCAGGCAAATGGCATTGTTCCCTCGCTGATCCCTCCCCACATAGAGCACCACAATGCAGCAAAGTGCGTTTCCCCACGCTGGTGAATACCTAAGGCTCCACCCCTTACAACATAACAGGTGTGCCAAGACAAAGAAATATGGCCCAAATGAAAGAACAGATCAAAACTCCAGAAAAAGAACTAAGCAATGAGTAGGTAGCCAACCTATCAGATGCAGACTTCAAAGCACTGGTAATCAGGATGCTCACAGAAATGATTGAGTATGGACGCAAAATAAATGAAGAAATGAAGGATATACAAACTCAAGTGAAGAAAAATATACAGGGAAGCAACAGGGAAGGGAAGGAAGCCAGGACTCAAATCAACGATTTGGAACAAAAGTAAGAAAAAAACATTCGGCCGGAACAGAATGAAGAAACGAGAATTCAAAAATATGAGGAGAGGCTTAGGAACTTCTGGGACAATTTTAATCATTCCAACATCTGAATCATAGGGATGCCAGAAGGAGAAGAGGAAGAGCAAGAAATTGAAAATTAATTTGAAAAAACAATGAAGGAAAACTTCCCCAATCTGGTGAAGGAAATCGACATGCAAGTCTAGGAAGCTCAGAGAATCCCAAATAACTTGGACCCAAGGAGAAACACATCAAGATACATCATAATTAAACTACCCAAGATGAAAGATAAGGAGAGAATCTTAAAAGCAGCAAGAGAAAAGAAGACAGTTACTTACAAAGGAGTTCCCATAAGACTATCAGGTGATTCTCAAAAGAAACCTTACAGGAAAAAAGAGTCTGGAAAGAAGTATTCAAAGTCATTCATGAAAGGCAAGGACCTACATCCAAGATTACTCTATCTAGCAAAGCTATCATTTAGAATGGAAGCACAGATAAAGTGCTTCACAGACAAGGTAAAGTTAAAAGTGTTCATCATCATCAAGCCCTTACTTTATGAAATGTTAAAGGGACTTGTCTAAGGAAAAGAAGATCAAATCTGTGATCAGTAAAATGACAACAAACTCACAACTATTAACAACTGAATCTAAAAAAACAAATACAAACTAAGCAAATACCTAGAACAGGAATAGAATCACAGAAATGAAGATCACATGGAGGGTTATCAGTGGGGAGGGGAAATGGGGAGAGTGCAGGAAAAGGTACATGGAATAAGAAGCATAATTATAGGTACAAAATAGACAGGGGGAGGTTAAGAATAGTATAGGAAGTGGAGAAGCCAAAGAACTTATATGCATGACCCATGGACATAAATTAAGGGGAGTGGAATGCTGGAGGGAGGGGGTTTGCAGGGCAGAGGCGATAAAGGGGAGAAAAAATGGGACAACTATAATAACATAATCAATAAAATATACTTAAAAAATAAAACTTTCTGCACCAAACAGAGTATTAGGTAAAGAAATCAGGAGCAACGTGAGTGAACATTAATAGAGAAGCAGTAGAATGTATTTTGATACACCCTTATAATGAATTATTATCTAGCTATTGAAATGGATGAGTTACATCTGTATGTATTAGGCTAGATCAGAGGCTCTCAACCCTGACTGCACATCAGAATCATCTAGAGAGTTTTTTTAAAAGGCCAATGTCTAAAGTGATTAAATTAGCCCAGTCTTTGGAAGTGTTAAAAAATTCCCAAGATGATTCTAATATGCAATTAGAGTTGAGACCCACAATATTAGAGGAACATCATTGATATATTAAGTAAAAAACCAATAAAGAGAAGAAGAAAGCTAGAAAGCAAGAAGGAAGGAAGGAAGGAAGGAAGGAAGGAAGGAAGGAAGGAAAGAAGGGAGGGAGGGAGGGAGGGAGGGAGAGAGAGAGAGAGAGAGAGAGAGAGAGAGAGAGAGAGAGAGAGAGAAAGAAAGAAAGAAAGAAAGAAAGAAAGAAAGAAAGAAAGAAAGAAAGAAAGAAAGAAAGAAAGAAAGAAATTTCAAAAGAAAAAATAAAAGAACAATGTAAATATGTATAATTTTGTATATCTCTATCTGTGTGTTGTGGAAAATGAAAACAAATGATCTGTAATACCAAAAATAAACACTGGTGATCTAAGTAGGAGGAGAGGAGTTTCGAGTACAGGGAGGCTAATCATTGGATTTTCTTATTTATTATTTTGTGTAATTTGATTTGTAATGATAGCATGAACTATCACACAGCTTTTAAAATTTAATCATTCAGCCCTGGCTGGTGTGGCTCAGTGGAATGAGCATAGGCCTGAAAATCAAAAGGTTGCCAGTTCAATTCCTAGTCAGGGCACATTCCTGGTTGTGGGCCACGTCCCCAGTAGTGGGTGTGTGAAAGGAAACAACACATTGATGTTTCTCTCCCTCTCTTTCTTTCTCCCTTTCCCTCTGTCTAAAAATAAATAAAATCTTTTAAAAAATAAAATAAAATTTAATAATTCAAATTAAAATAACTTTTAAAATAAAAGTAAAATATTTTTTATACATACAAAGGCTGAAAGAATTCACTAAAGATTTATACTACAAAAAATGTTAAAGAAATTCTTTCAGTTGATTTTAATACTGTTTTCTTTAGCCATACAGAAGCTTTTTATTTTGATGAGATCCCACTTGTTTATTCTTTCCTTTATGTCCCTTATTCTAGGGGATGTATCAGTAAAAACGTTTCTGCGTACAATATCTGAGATTTTCCTGCCTATGTTCTCCTCTAGGACTTTAATGGTGTCACGGTTTATATTTAAGTCTCTTATCCATCTTGAATTTATTTTTGTGTATGGTGTAAGTTGGTGTTCGAGTTTCATTTTTTTGCATGTAGCTGTCCAGTTCTCCCAACACCATTTGTTGAAGAGGCTATTGTGACACCATTTTATGTAGCTGCTCCCTTTGTCGAATATTAACTGACCATAAAG
>JAPYXV010004079.1:0-11676 GCA_028533065.1 Trachops cirrhosus
TGGGTCCAACTTCTTTGGGACTCTCTGAGCTTCCTGGACTTCCTAGAAGTCTATTTCCTTTGCCAGATTGGGGAAGTTCTCCTTTATTATTTGTTCAACTATCTTTTCCACTTGTTGTTCTTCCTCTTCTCCTTCTGGCACCCCTATAATTCAGATGTTGGAACGTTTCAAGATGTCCTGGAGGTTCCTAAGCCTCTCCTCATTTTTTTGAATTTTTGTTTCTTCATTCTTTTCTATGTGGTTGTTTTTTTCTTCCTTCTGGTCCACTCCATTGATGTGAGACCCAGTTTTCTTTCCATCACTATTGGTTCCCTGTGCGTTTTTCTTCATTTCACTTATTGTAGCCTTCATTTTTTCATCTAATTTGCTACCAAAATCAACCAATTCTGTGAGCATCCTGATCAGCAGTGCTTTGAACTGTGCATCTGATAGGATGGCTATGTTGGTCGCTTAAAAGTATCGGCTCTGAGGGTTTCATTTGTTCTTCCATTTGAGCCATCTTTTTTTTTTTTTTTTTTGGTCTGGTGGTGCCTGTTACATATGAGGGGTGGAGCCTTAGGTGTTCACCAGGGGGGCAGGGCAACCCAGTTACTGGGTTGTGATGCTGTGTGTGGGGGCGGGGTCAGAAAGGGAACAATGCTGCTTACTCTGCTCTTCATCAGATTTCAGCCCCCTCTGCCACTTCCCACAAGCAAATTGGGCCCTTCTGGTGCTGGTTCCCCAGTGGGTAGACTTGTCTATGTTCTAGAACCCTATGGGTCTCTCCAATGAAATCTCTTGTGAGGCTGGGAGTCTCTCCCAGCACCTCCACCCCCACAAGTGTTTCCAATTGGTGTTTTAGGCTCCTGCCCTGCTCCTCGCTGGGTCGTGCGGTTTATCTTGCTGCCTGTTTCTGCACGTGAATGTGTGACTGCAACCAGACAACTGCCTTGCGTGCCTCACTAGGTTTGCTCATTGCTTCCTCACACCCAGGGTCTGTTAGCTGCCACCTGCATGCCTGGGGTCTGCCAACAGCCCCTTGTGCCCTGAGTGCCCGGTTCTGCAAGCCACCGCTTTTCCCTGCCGTGACCCCTCTCAGCCACCCCCGACTCCGCCCCTCTTACCAGTCTGGATGAATGGTTGTCGGATTTCCAGACTTCCATACAGTTCATTTTTCTGTCCTGGTTGTTTTTTGTTTCTAAATTTTTGTTGTCCTTAATTTTGGTTGTGCGAGGAAGCACAGTGTGACCACTTATGCCTCCATCTTGGCTGGAAACCAAAATTTTAATGGACAAAAATACTTAACTAGAGGATTTTACTTTTTCTTTTTTCCTTTTTGTCTGTGTTTTGCTCTGTACCATAAATTCCCCAAAGGCATCTGTCTGGTTACTCCTGTATTGCATGCTGCCTTGTTCAAAGTAGGTTTCCAATGAAAAAATGTAACTCTTTCACAGAAAAAATTATAAGTAATGATTAAACTATGAAAAATTTTGACCAATAATAAAGATATTACATGGAAATGGAAACATTGTTACAATAATTTCCTTCTTTTGAGTATCAGATACTTAAATACAATAATTCAGAATGTATACACAAGTTTATGTATAAATATGTTTATCACAGAATATTTTTAACAGAGAAAAATGGAAGCTATGCAAATATCCAGTAATAGTGGAATGGGTAAACTATTGTAGTATGTCACCAGAGTGGAATATTTAGCCAATTAATTTTTTAGGAAATATTTATAGAATACTCACTATTTATATGGCATTGTGTCAGATTGGAGATAAATGCAGCAGTGTGAAAGGAGCTGTGTGATTTATAGCAGCAGTCCCCAACCTTTTTGGCACCACAGACCAGTTTCATGGAAGACAATTTTTCCATGGACCGGGTTGGGGGGATGGTTTTGGGATGATTCAAGCGCATTACATTTATTGTGAACCTTATTTCTATTGTTATTACATTATTACATAATGAAATAATTATACAACTCACCATAATGCTGAATAAGTGGGAGTCCTGAGTTTGTTTTCCCACAACTAGATGGTCCTACCTGGGGGTGATGGGAGACAGTGATACCTGGAGTGTGTTGCTTTCGTCCACTCTAGTCCATGATCTCACTCTGGTTGCTGTCACTGCAGAAAACCCTGCTTCACAAACATAGGATGCTGGAAATGGAAGCAGGATTTTCAGTGCTTTTGTGGCAACCTCAGGATATTCTGCCTTGACTTTGACCCAGAATGTGTGGAGATTTGAAGTTGTCTCAAACATACTTTTAAGGCCACCGTCATTTGTGACCTCAAGCAGCTGATCCTCTTCTAGCGGGGACAAAATCAACTAATCTGGCTTGTTCACAAATGGGTCACAGAACAATTCCTTCCCAGTTTGGGGGTCTTTTGTGATTGGGAGGTAATGCTCAAACTCTTTTGAAAGATGAAATAGGTGATCATGAACCAGCTGGGAGAAAGAAGGCCCTGGCTCAGTCTCTTTCAAAATTTCTGGTAATGTTTGAAACATGTCAAAAATCCCAATATTCACTTGTTGCCCCATAATTACAGTTTAGCTTTGAATGCAGCCACTGTATCTGCCAACTTGAACACAGTTGTTGTTCTCCCCTGAAGTGACAGATTGAGTTTGTTGAGCAGGTTGAATAAGTCACACAAGTAAGCAAATTTTGAGACCCATTCTGTGTCACTGAAATGTGCTAGTGGTGACTATTTTTCTAAAGGAAATCTCTGGAGTAGCTCTTATAACTCAAAATTTCTGGCCAATGATCTCTCTTTAAAAAGCCATCTCATACCATAAGAATCCTGAAATGCCAATTCAAAAGAACATATGCACCCCAATGTTCATATCAGCACAATTTATAATAGCCAAGTGCTAGAAACAGCCTAAATGACCATCAGTAAATGAGTGGATAAAAAACCAGTGGTACATTTACACAATGTAATACTACACAGCAGAAAGAAAGAAGGAGCTACTACCCTTTGCAACAGCATGGATGGAACTGAAGACTATTATGCTAAGTGAATAACCCAGGTGGTGAAAAACAAATACCACATTGATCTCACCTATAAGTGGAACCGAGTCAACAAAACAAACAAATGAGCAAAATAGAACCAGAGACATTGAAATTAAGAACAAACTGACAGTAACCAGAGGGGAGGGAGGAGGGAAACAATGGGGGAAAGAAAGGGAAAGGTCAAGAAACATGTATAAAGGACCCATGAGCAGAGACAACAAGGGGGTCAGCATAGATGCAGGAGGTGGGGGATGGGCAGGGCAGGGGAGAGTAATAGGGGAAAAATGGGGACAACTGTAATTGAACAACAATAAAAAAGAAAGAAAAAGAAAAAACTAGAGCACAAGGTCATGATTAGTTTTGAGTACAAGAATGCAAAAATAAAGCTTAGCTTTAAGAAAATAGAAAGCAATTTCAATAAAAATAAACACCAACCCCCCCAAAACTTTGTTAGAAATAAAGAAGAGCACTAGAAAAGAAAAGAAAGCCATCTCACTTCTGTGTATAAGAGAAGACGTGTGCTCTGCATCAATCTCCTCACAGAGCTGTGTGAACAGATGTGGGTTTAGGGCATGTACTTTAATGTGGTTGATAATTTTAATCACATCCTGCAAGATGTTGTTAAGTTCAGGTGACATTTTTCAGCTAGCAAGCATTTCTCTATGGATGACAGTGTGTAGACTCACATTCAGAAGCCTCCTCTTGGACCTGAATAGTGAAACCAGAAAGCTGTCAGTCATGGCAGCAGCTCCATCCATGCATATATGACACAAAATGAGTCATGGCAGCAGCTCCATACATGCATATATGACACAAAATGACCAATTCAGTTTTCCTGATATATAATCAATCAAAGACTTGAATAGTTCTGAAGCTGCGGTGTTGGTTGGCAACAAAGGTGCACATAACATATGCTTATGCACATCCCCCTGAAAAATATATCCCACAAAAGCAAGCAAGTCTTTCAATGTTGTTGTCAACTTTAATAGACTCGTCAACCTGGATTGTTGACGAGTGACTCATTGACTCATGGTTGACAAGTCAACTGTGGTGACTCATTAATCCTCTCTAACAATTGTGCCTCAGTATCCTCTGCTATTTGGTGAATTTGTCTAACTAAGGGGCTAGCCAAAAGTGGAACACATGCCACCTTTTGAATTGTGGCCTCTCCTAAAAGTTCATGACAAATGTCCTTAGCAGCAGGCAGGGTCAACTCTTTACCAGTAGTAAAGGGCTTCTTAGCTTCAGCAATGCCACTATTTAGCCACTCTTTAGCCACGAAGAATGATGTTGTCAGTGCAGACACATTTGATGAAGTGGTGGCATTCAATAATTGCTTCTGTTCTTTGTGTTCATGTTTTTATTTTTGAAAAACTCCAAAGGGTTGTTTTTTAATGCAGGGTGCTTGGTCTTCCTATGGCAAAGCAGTTTTGAACGTTTCATGGCTTTGTTGAATAGCCAGTTGCCACATATTATACAAAGTGGGCTTGGAGAATGTGAACCACCTGTTGCAATGAATTTAAGTAGGACTCTTGGTATTTCCTTTTAAATGTAGCTTTCTTTCTGTTGACAGTCTTAGAGTGTTCTGCCTTCTCATCGTTGAGACTTTTTGCCCTTTTCCCTGAAAACTACATGTCCTTTAACATCTCTGTGATGTTGTTCATGTTCTTCCCTCCTCACAAGATTTTCCTTGGCAAACTATTCCTTATTATTCAAGGTTCAAATGAGAGTGGAACTTTCAGAAAAATCTTTTCTGAGCTTCTAGGGGATTCTTCATGTTTTCACAGCTCCCTGTGTTTAACTTTTCCTCTACACTATCCATACTAGGTAAATAGATACTTTGTTTAATTGTCTGTCTTCCCAACTAGGTCCTCTAGGAGCCATGGTATGTGCTCAGTAAGCTTTGCTAAACTGATAGTCAACTCAGTTACCATCTTCCTCTTGAGAAGCACACCACATTCAGGTAGTCAAAGTGGAAACTGCAATGTTTGTTATTCACAGCTCTGAACAACCTGTTTGTAACAATCTGAGACTAAGGTCTATCTCATTCTAGAGCTGGAACAACTCTCTTACAGATGAACTAATTCAACTCCCCAACTTTAGTTTTTTCAAAATTAAAAATATTTTAATTACAGTTGACTTACAATATTATATTAGTTTCAAGTGTACAACACAGCGATTAGACATTTGTATAACTAGTGAGGTGGTCATCCTGGTAAGTCTAGTACCCATCTGACACCATAAACAGTTATTAAAATAATATTGATTTCATTTCCTATGCTCGAATTTACATCCCCATGACTATTTTTATAACTGGTGATTTGTACTTCTTAATCTCTTTACCTATTTCACACATCCCTGTACTCCCTCCCATCTAGCAACTCTGAGTGCAGCTTTTTTTCTGCTTTATTTATTTTGATTTTTTTATATTCCAGCTTTAGTTTTAAGATGATAGAAGACAGACCCAGAGCAGGGAAGCAATGTTACTGAGATCATGTGGCAAGCGAATAGACCGGCAAGGTGTTTTAACCAACATTTCCTGAGTTTCTGATGAGGACCCTTTCCACTTGCTCATGTGATGGGAAATGATCTGTTCACATCTCCCCTACTCCAATCCAATTCACCTCTTCAGGAAGAAAGAAAAGGCGATGGCTGAATCCTGTACAACAACACTCAAGTGAATTGTCCTGGGCATGGCAACCCCCAACCACACTGTTACTAGCCATTTGTTCTTCATTCTGCTGGGCATCCTTGGCCTGGAAGACCAGCACACATGGATCGCTCTCCCCTTTTTTATTTCCTACCTTGTTGCTGTGCTTGGGAATAGCTTCCTGGTCTTCATCATCATTACTGAATGCAGCTTCCATGAACCCATGTACTTCTTCCTCTGCATGCTGGCTGTGGCAGACAGACCTCATCTTGTGTAGTACCACTGTACCCAAAGCCCTGGCCATATTCTGGTTACATGCCGAGGAGATCTCCCTTGATAGCTGTTTCACCCAAATCTTCTTCATCCATGCCGCCTTTGTTGCTGAGTCAAGGACTTTGTTGGACATGGTGTTTGACCACTAGGTGGCCATCCGTGACCCGCTGCACTATATCACATTGCTCAGTCATGCAGTAATCGTAAGGGTTGGCCTGGCTGTGGTCCTGAGAAGCTTCTCTGTGATACTCCGTGATGTGTTCCTGCTGAGGAGACTGCCTTTCTACCATAGCAATGTGCTACTACATACTTACCGTGAGTACACGGCTGTTGCCAAGTTTGCTTATACTGATATTTATATCAATGTCTAGTGTGTTCTTCTCTGTACTGTAGTGCTGATGCCATGCTCATTGTGGTTTCCTACACCCTTAGCCTCAATGCAGCCTTCCGCCTCCCCTCCGGAGGAGCTTTGCAAAAGGTCCTAGGCACATGTGGATCTCATCTTGGGGTCATTTACGTGTTCTACTTGACTGGCATTTTTACCATGATTACCTAGCATGGCATCATGTTTCTCTCTGTTCATATTCTGCTGGCCAATGTCTGCATGTTAGCAGCCCCTCTTATGCTGAACCCCATCATTTATGGTGTCAAGACCAGGCAGATTCAAAAGCATGTGGTCAGTACTTTGTCTTCAGAGTGGAAACACTGCTGAGTTTGTCAGACTGATCAGGAGGTATGTTTACCAATGTAGGGTCTCACATTTTCTTTGCCTCGTTACCTTGAGAAGGGCAGTGTTTTGAAGAGAGCATGAACTTTTGGATCAGAATTAGATTTCAATTCTGCCTCCACCAAAATTGATGTGTTTGAGCTTGGGGAAATTACTTATCTCTTAGAGACTCTTCTTAGCACATACATAAGATCCCAGGAAAATAGGGATATCAAAACCAAACTAAATTATATTAAACAATGAGAATTATTTCCTACAATGAATTTATCTAGGATATTGTAATTAAAACATGTTGGTGAATACATATTAATTTAATCATAGATACATGTGATATTAAAGAAAAACTTCTTTTTGAATTAAAAAGTAGGACCAATGAAACAGAATAGAGAGCCCAGAAATAAATCCATGCATGTAAGGTCAACTGATCTTTGACAAGAGGATCAATAATACACAATGAGAAAAGAATAGTTCCTTAAAAAAACTTAGAAAAACTGGATATCAACATGCAAAATGATAAAATTGGATTCTTATTTTATACCACACATAAAAATTAAGTCAAAATGGATTCAGGAGTTAAATTCATTTAACTCCTTAAATGGATTAAGGAGAAGGCCTGAAACTATAAAACTCCTAGAAGAAAACAAAGAAAAGCTCCTTGACATCAGTGTTGGCAATGTTTGGATCTGAAATTAAAAGCAAAGGCAAGAAAACCAAAACTAAACAAGCAGGACTACATCAAACTAAAAAGTTTCTGATAGAAAAGGAAACCATCAAAGAAATGAAAAGACAACCTAAAAAATGAGAGAAAATATTTGAAAGTCATTATCTGATAAGGGGTTAATATGAAAAATATATAAGAAACCCATGCAACTTAATAGGAAAAATAATAACCTGATTAAAGATAGGCAAAAGATCTGAATAGACATTTTTCAAACAAGACATAAAAATGACAAACAGGTACATGAGAAAGCTCACAACAGCAGTAATTATCAGAGACATGTTAATCAAAACAATGACATACTACCTCATGCTTGTTAGAATGACTGTCATCAAAAAGACAAGAGATAAGTGTCATCAAAAATGTGAAGAAAAAAATTTGGATCCAGCAATACATTAAACAGATCCTATGCCATGATCAAGTGGGATTTATCCCAGGGATGCAAGGATGGTATAACATTTGCAAATCAATAAATGTAATACATCACATAAATAAAATGAAAGATAAAAATTACATGATCATATCAATAGATGCTGAGAAAACATTTAACAAAATCCAGCCCCCATTTATGATAAAAACACTCAGCAAAGTGGGAATAGAGGAAGCATACTTCAACATAATAAAGGCCATATAAGAGAAACCTACAGCCAACATCATATTCAATGGGCAAAAACTAAAAGTATTTCCCTTAAGATCAGGAACAAGACAAGTGTGCACAATTTCACCACTCTCATTCAATATAGTACTGGAAGTTCTAGTCACAGCAATTAGACAAGAAAAAGAAATAAAAGACATCCAAATTGGAAAGGAGGAAGTAAAACTGTCATTATTCACAGACAACATGATAGTGTACCTAAAAACCCCTATAGTCTGCACCAAAAACTATTTGACCTAATAAGTGAATTTAGCAAAGTAGAAGGATACAGAGTCAATATTCAGAAATCAATGACATTCTTTTACAACAACAATGAAGCATCAGAAAGAGAAATGAAGGAAAAACATCCCATTTACTATAGCAACAAGAAAAATAAAGTACCTAGGAATAAATTTAACCAAGGATGTAAAAGACCTGTACTTGGAAAACTATAGAATACTGAAGAAAGACATTTTGAAGGTACAAATAAACAGAAGCATATATGATGTTTGTGGATTGGAAGAATTAACATTAAAATGTGCATGCTACCCAAAGCAACCTACAGATTCAACATAATTCCTATTAAAACACCAATGGCATATTTCACAGACCTAGAGCAAATATTCCAAAAATTTATATGGAACCAAAATCGACCTTGAATAGTCTTAGCAATCCTGAGAAAGAAGAGCAAAGTTGGTGGGATCACAATACCTGATATGAAATTATACTACAAGGCCACTGTAATCAAGATAGTCTGGTACTGGCATAAGAACAGACACATAGATCAATGAAACAGAATAGAGAGCTCCTATATAAACCAATGTCTCTATGGTCAATTAGTATTTGACAAAGGGGACACAAGCATATAGTGGAGTAAAAACAGTCTCTTTGATAAGTGGTGTTGAGATAACTGGAGTGGTACATGCAAAAAAAATGAAACTTGACCACCAACTTACACCATACACCAGAATAAACTCAAAATGGATAAAGGACTTAAATATAAGTCATGATACCATAAAAGTCCAAGCAGAAAACATAGGCAGTAAAATTTCAGACATCCCACATAGCAATATTTTTGCTGATATATCTCCTAGGGCAAGGGAAATAAAGAAAAAAAATGGGACTACATCACATTAAAAACTTTCTGCAAGGCTAAAGAAACCATCATCAAAATGGAAAAGGAACCGACTGTATGGGACAACATATTTGCCAATGATACATCAGACATGGGTTTAATCTCCAAAATATATAAAGAACTCATACAACTCAACACCAGGAAAACAAACAACCCAATTAAATAATGGGCAAAGGACCTGTATAGATACTTCTCCAAGGAGGACATACAGATGGGCCATAGACTTATGAAAAAATTCTCAACATCACTAGCCATCAGAGAGATGCAAATTTGAAGCACTTTGATATATCACCTCACACCTGTCAGAATGACCATGATTAAGAAATCAACAAACAAGTGGTGGCAAGAATGTGGAGAAAAGGGAACTCTAAGGCAGCGTTGGTAGGAATGTAGGCCAGTGCAGCCACTGTGAAAAACAGTATGGAGTTTCCTCAAAAAAGTGAAAATGGAACTTCCTTATGACCTTGTAATTCCACTTCTGGGCATATACCCTAAAAATCCCGAGACACCAATTCAAAAGAACTTATGCATTCCTTTGTTCATAGCAGTGCTATTTACAATAGGCAAATGTTGGAGACAGCCCATGTGCCCATCAGTAGATGAATGGGTTAAAAAACTGGTACATTTATAACTGGAATCTAATGAACAAAATAAACTAAGAAGAAAAATAAAACCAGAAACATGGAAACATGGAATCAACTGATAGCTATAGGGGGGGAGGAAGGAAGGGATGAATGGTGGAAGGAAGGGGAAGGGATTAGTCAAGGAACATGTATGAACGACTCATGGACATGGACAATGGAAAGGGGACTGGCTGTGGTTGAGAGGGGTGAACTGGAGGGGGACAAAGGAAAAAAGAAACTGGGACAACTGTAATAGAATGAACAATAAAAAGGGGGAAAGAAACAAACAAACAAACAAAAAAGTTCCTTAACAATCAAAAAAAAAAAAAAAAAAAGGATGTGAAGAAAAGGGAACTCTTATGCACTGTTGATGGGAATCCAGATTGGTGCAGCCACTGTGGAAAATAGTATGAAGAGTCCTCAAAAAATTAAAAATAGAACTACAATATTATCCAGAAATTCTACTTCTAAGTATGTATCTGAAGGGGATAAAATCACTATCTTGAAGAGATATCTGGACTTCCCTCCTCCTCCACCCCATGCTCATTGTGACACTCTTTACAATAGCCAAGACATGGAAACAACTGAGAGTGCATCAACAGACGAATGAGTAAAGAAAATGCAAAAAGTATATAAATATAATAAAATACTATTCAGCTATTAAAAATAAGGAAAACCTACTATTTGTGACATGAGTAAACCTTGAGAGAAGTTAAAAAAGTCTGACAAATACTCTATGACCTCACTTATGTGTGGAATTTAAAAACAAAACCAAACCAGAATTCATAGAAACAGAAAACAGATTGGTAGTTGAAAGTAGTCAAAGCATAAACACTTCCAGTTATAAGATAAATCAGTCCTGGTGATATAATATATAGCATGGTGACTATAGTTAATAACACTGAATTATATATTTGAAAGTCTCTAAAAGAGTAGTAGATCTTAAAAGTTCTCTCTACACACACACACAACACACACAAATGTAACTATGTGAGGTGAAAGATGTGATAATAACCTTATTGTTTTAAACATTTCAAAATATCTATATTAAATAATTGTACACCTTTAACTTACAAAATGTTATGTCAATTATATATAAAAAAACTGGAAGAAAAAAAGAAAATGTGGTGTATATATATACAATGGACTACTATTCAACAATAACGAAATCCTGCCATTTGTGACAACATTGATGAAACTGGAGGACATTATACTAAGTGAAATAAATCAGACAGAGAAAGATAAATACTGTATGATCTCTCTGATATGTGGAATCTAAAAGTTGAACTCAGACACAGAGTAGAATGATGGTTGCTAGAGTAGAATGATGGGGTGCAGGAAATAGGGAGATATGGATTAAGGGTACAAACTTGCAGTTATAAGATGAATAAGTTCTGGGGTTCTAGTGTACAGTATGACTATAGTTAAATAATATAGTATTGTGTACTTGAAACTGGCTAAGAGAGTTGATCTTAAGTATTCTCACTACACATATACAACAGGTAATGATGTGAGGTAATGAATCTTTAATTAGCTTGGTTGTAGTAATAATTTCACAAAGTATACATACATATTTAAGTATATGCTTAAATATATACAAGTCTTATTGTACCACAATAAAGTTGAGAATACAAAATGAAATACATGTTTTTATAAATAAAAGCATCGCATAATCTTTAAATTTTTTGATTAAACTTTTATCATATGATCTCGCCATTAACAGGAACCTAAACAACAAAACAAAGAAACAAGTGAAATATAACAAAAGACACTGAAATAGAGGACAGGTAGTCAGGGACCAGAGGGGAGAGGGGAGGGAATTCCAGGGGAGAAGGGAAGGGTTTACAGGAACAAATATAGAGGACACATGGACTAAACTAGGGGGGTTGGAAAGGGGAGGGAGGAGGGGAGGAAT
>JAPYXV010004080.1:0-11675 GCA_028533065.1 Trachops cirrhosus
CTGGGCTTTTCCGGGTCCACGGGTGCGCAGTCTCTGGGTCCCGAGGGGCGCTCACTTCTCCTACCTGCGGGGCCTGGGCCTCACAGGTCCCGGGGAGTGCCTGGCTTTTCCGGGTCCACGGGTGCGCAGTCTCTGGGTCCCGAGGGGCGCTCACTTCTCCTACCTCCGGGGCCTGGGCCTCACGGGTCCCGGGGAGTGCCTGGGCTTCCACGGGTGCGCAGTCTCTGGGTCCCGAGGGGCGCTCACTTCTCCTACCTCTAGGGCCTGGGCCGCACCGGTCCCCCGGAGCGCCTGCGCCTTTTCCTTTTTCCCCACTTTATATCTGGTAAGACTGCGAGTCTTTTCTCTGGTCTGGACAGCTAAGAAAAAGATGAAGATCAAAATATGAATGTAAGATGATAACAAACTCAACAGCTATCAACAATCGAACCTCCAAGAGTTGTGCCAAGTCTCTTAAGATCCGTTTCATGAACCTAGAAGAACCTTCAAATGTAAGGAATGCTCATTGCTCAGCCTGGGCCTGTTGTTGGGGTCTTGCTGGCTGATTCCTCAAGGCCACTCTTCCCCTCACTCCCACGTACAGCATCTGTAATTCAGATCCATTCTTCTACAAAAAAAAAATTCTTTGAATTTGGCCTCTTCAACTGGGAAATATAGAATGGGTGACCTTTTCATTGAAGGTAACAGGTATAATTAAACAGCCTCCTGCAGGGTGGGTGTTGAAACTGAAATTCTCTGGGCCTGACTCATGGCTCTTCCACCTGGTTCCTCTTTATTTACTAATTTCACAAACACTTTTAAAATGTATTATTAGATCCATCAACTCTTGGTGCACATGTAGACACATATTCCTTTTTTCCAGTTTTCTCTTAGGATCCTAATGTCTTCCCTGTGCTGAGGTTTCCAGAGGAATGGATCATTCTTGTTCCCAGATATCAGTGACTATCATTTCTTCTTTTCTAGGCAGAGTGTCATTTGGGGAATAGGCCTGCCCCTCCTCCTGGGGCACTCTTGTCCACACTGCAGGGAAGCCATGCTGGTCCAGGTTCTTGCACTGGCCAGGTGATACTCTTCGGTGGCGTTCCAAAGATAACCACTAAATACTTAGGTTTTTGTTGTATATGAGCCACCTGCATGGGCAGACGTGAGGATTTCACTACAGCATTCTCTTTGCCTTTCTTTGCTAGTGAGAGGAAATCTTGATTGGGACCACCCAGGTCCACTTTAACAGCTCACAAAAACTTTAATTATCAAAAAGTAGGTGTTGAATGGGCTTATTCCATCAAGAGGTGATCTACCTCTTTCTTAGTGATTAGTTTTGTCACCATTTCATGTAGACTTTGACTAATTATTTAATGAGAGGTCTGCAATGCCCTGTTCTTTCACCTATACTTAAAAAATAATACACAAAATGCAAAATAGGCATACATGTGTGTACTACTTATATGGTAAGGGATCATTCAAGTATACTTTTATAACTAAAAATATATTCTTTACTATGACTATATATTTCCCTACATAGAACATAGAGGAGATTGACATAAATTTAACTAGCTCCTTCAAAGGGCGAACTACTTATTTAATCTTAAATATTATAGATATATAGCTTGGCTGGTGTGGCTCAGTGGATTGAGTGCCAGCCTGCAAACCAAAAGGTCGCAGGCTCGATTCCCAGTCAGGGCACATGACTGGGTTGTGGGCCTGGTTCCCAGTGGGGGGCATGCAACATGCAACCACACAGTGATGTTTTCTACCTTTCTTTCTCCCTCCCTTCTCCTCTCTCAAAAAATAAATAAATAAAATCTTTAAAAAAAAGAATTGAAACAAGGCTGTGAGACTTTATGTCTGCACCTTAACAACCATGTGGATGCCTTAATTACCCTGCTGGTGAGTTTATAACATATGATGGTCTCACGCATAGGTTTTTTTTTTCAGTTTTTAAACTTTATTGTTGTTCAAGTGCAGTTGTCTGCCTTTTCCTCCCACGACTCCCCCCAACCCCAGCCATCCCCACCTACCTGCTCTGATTCCACCCCTCATTGGTTTTTTCTATGTGTCCTTTATGGTTGTTCCCCTCATTATCTCCTCTCTCCTCCCCTCTGGTTACTCTCTGTTTGCTCTTAATTTCAATGTCTCTGCTTATATTTTGATTGCTTGTTTGTTTGGTTGATTAGGTTCCACTTATAGGTGAGATCATATGGTATTTGTCTTTCACCACCTGGCTTATTTCACTTAGCACAATGCTCTCCAGTTCCATCCACGCTCTCATGAAGGGTAGGAGCTCTTTCTTTCTGCTGTGCAGTATTCCATTGTATGAATGTACCATAGTTTTTTGATCCATTCATTTACTGATGGGCACCTAGATTGCTTCCAGCACTTGGCTATTATAAATTGTGCTGCTGTGAACATTGGAGTGCATAGGTTCTTTTGGACTGGTGTTCCAGGGTTCTTTGGATATAATCCCAGCAGTGGAATTGCTGGGTCACCAGGCAGTTCCATTTTTAATTTTCTGAAAAAATTCCAACTGTTTTCCATAGTGATTGTACCAGTCTGCAATCTCACCAACAGTACACTACGGTTCCCTTTTCTCCACATCCTCTCCAACACCTGTTTGTTGATTTGTTTATAATGACAATTTTTACTGGTGTGAAGTGGTATCTCATTGTGGTTTTAATTTGCATCTCTCTGATGGCTAGCAATGCTGAGCATCTTTTCATATGTTTCTGGACCCTTTGTATGTCCTCCTTGGAGAAGTGTCTGTTCAAGTCCTTTGCCCATTTTTTAATTGGGTTGTTTGTCTTCCTAGAGTGGAGTCCTGTGAGTTATTTATATATTTTGGAGATCAAATCCTTGTCTGAGGTATCATTGGCAAATATGTTTTCTCATACAGTTGGTTCTTTTGTCATTTTTTGCTGTTTTCTTTAGCAGTGCAAAAGCTTTTTATTTTGATGAGATCCCATTTGTATATTATTTCCTTTATGTGCCTTACGCTAGGGGACATATCAGTGAAAATATACTGCATGGAATACCTGAGATTTTCCTGCGTCTGTTCTCCTGTAGGACTTTTATGGTGTCACAACTTACATTTAAGTCTTTTATCCACCTTGCCTTTATTTTTGTGTATGGTGTAAGTTGGTGCTTGAGTTTCATTTTTTTGCACATAGCTGTCCAGTTCTCCCAATACCATTTGTTGAAGAGGCTATTTTTACTCCTTATTATATTGCTGCCTCCTTTGTCAAATATTAATTGATCATAGAGACAGATTTATTTCTGGGCTCTCTGTTCTCTTCCACTGGTCCATGTGCCTGTTTTTATGCCAGTACCAGGTTGTTTTGATTACAGTGGCCTTGTAATACAGTTTGGAATCAGGTATTGTGGTCCCTCCTACTTTGATCTTCTTTCTCAAAATTGCAGCATCTATTTGGGGTCATTTATGGTTCTATATACATTTTTGAAGTATTTGTTCTATGTCTGTGAAATATGCTATTGGTACTTTAATAGGTATTGCATTGAATTTGTAAATTGCTTTGGGTAGTATGGACATTTTGATGATGTTACTTCTTCCGAACCATGAACACGGTGTATGTTTCCATTTGTTTGTGTCTTTTTGATTTCTTTCTTCAGCGTTGTGTAGTTTTCTGCATACAGGTCTTCTACCTCCTTAGTTAGGTTTATTCCTAGATATTTTATTTTTCTTTTTGCTATCTTGAATGGGATTTTTTTCTTGATTTCTGCTTCTGATGTTTCATTGTTGGTATACAAAAATGCCTATGATTTACAGATATTGACTTTGTATCCTGCTGTTTTGCCAAATTCATTTATTAGGTTGAGCAGTTTTTTGGTGGAGTCTATAGGATTTTCTATGTACACTATCATGTTATCTGCAAACACTGACAGTTTTGTTCCCTCTTTTCCAATTTGGATGACTTTTATTTCCTTTTCTAGTCTGATCACTGTGGTTAAAACTTCCAATAATATATTGAATAGAAGTGGTGAAAGTGGACAGCCTTGTCTTGTTCCTGATCTTAGTGGGAAAGCTTTTAGTTTTTGCCCATTGATTATGATGTTGGCTGTAGGTTTCTTGTATATGGCCTTTATTATGTTGAAGAATGCTCCCTCTATTCCCACTTTGCTGAGTGTTTTTATTATAAATGGGTGCTGTACCTTATCAGATGCTTTTTCTGCATCTATTGATATAATCATGTGTTTTTTGTCTTTGCCATTGTTTATGTGGTGTATTACATTTACTGATTTGCAAATGTTGAACTATCCTTGCATCCCTGGGATGAATCCCACTTGGTCATGGTGTATGGTCTTTTTAATGTACTGTTGGATGTGGTTTGCCAATATTTTGTTGAGGATTTTAGCATCTATGTTCATCGGCGATATTGGACTGAAGTTTTCTTTCTTTGTTGTATCTTTATCTGGTTTTGGGATTAGGATGATGTTGGCTTCATAAAAATAGTTTGGGAGTCTTCTGTTTTCTTGGATTTTTTGGAATAGTCTGAGAAGGGTAGGGTTCAGCTCTTCCATAAATGTTCTGTGGAACTTGCCTGTGAAACCATCTGGTCTAGGGCTTTTATGTGTCAAGAGTTTTTTGATTACTGCTTCAACTTCATCTGCTGTTATTGGTCTGTTCAGGCTTTCTGTTTCTTCTTTACTGAGTTTTGGAAGACTATATTTTTCTAGGAATTTGTCCATTTCACCTAGGTTTTCAAATTTCTTGGCATACAGTTCTTCATAGTAATTTCTTATAATCCTTTGTATTTCTATGGTGCCAGTTGTAATCTCTCCTCTTTCATTTCTGATTGTGTTATTTGGGTCCTCTCTCTTTTTTTCCTGATGAGCCTTGTTAAAGGCTTGTCAATTTTGTTTATGTTTTCAAAGAACAAGCTCCTGGATTCATTGATCCTTAGAATGGTGCTTTTAGTCTCTATGTCATTTAATTCTGCTCTGATCTTGGTTATTTCCTTCCTTCTACTTGCTCTCGGCTCTCTTTGTTGTTATTCCTCCAGTTCTTGTAGGCGTAGGGTTAGGTCGTTTGTTTGAAAGGTTTCTATCTTTTTTAGGTAGGCCTGTATCGCTATGAACTTCCCTCTCAGGACTGCCTTCGCTCTGTGCCATAAGTTTTGGGTTGTTGTGAGTTCATTTTCTTTTATTTCTAGAAACCTTTTGATTTCTTCCCTAATTTCGTTCTTGACCCATTTGTTGTTTAATAGCATGCTATTCAATCCCCATGATTTTGAGTGTTTTGTTTTTTTCCCTTGGGGTTGGTTTCTAGTTTCAGTCCCTTGTGGTCAGAGAAAATGTTTGGTGTTTTTTCAGTTTTCTTGAATTTGTTGAGGCTTGTTTTGTGTCCTATCATGTGGTCTATCTTTGAAAATGTTCCATGCGCATTTGAAAAGAATGTGTACTTAGCTTTGGGATGGAGAGCTCTCTATATATCCACTAAGTCCATTTCATCTAGGGCATTGTTCAATGCCATAATATCTTTGTTGACATTTTGTTTGGAAGATCTGTCCATTTTTGACACTGGGGTGTTAAAATCCCCTACTATAATTTTGTTGCTGTCAATATCTTTCTTGAAGTCCTCTAAGATATTCTTTATGTATTTGTGTGCTCTTATGTTGGGTGCATATATGTTTACAATGATTATGTCTTGTTAGTGGATTCTTACCTTTAGTATCAAGAAGTGACCTTCTGGGTCTCTCTTTATGGCACTTTTTTGGAAGTCTATTTTGTCTGATATGAGTATTGCTACCCTGGCTTTTTTTTCCCTGTCCATTTGCTTGGAAAATTTGTTTCCAGCCCTTCACTTTCAGCCTGTGTAGGTCTTTTGTTCTGAGGAGGGTCTCTTGTGGGCAGCATACGTGGGGTTCCTGCTTTCTTATCCATTCAGCTACTCTACGTCTTTTGATTGGAGTATTTAATCCATTTATGTTTAAGGTTATTATTGATAGGTACATATTCATTGCCATTTTCATACCTGTGTTCCTCTGTTTCTCTCTCTTTTCCTTCCTTTCCTTAAAGCAGTTCCTTTAGCATCTCTTGCAGAGCTGGTTTGGTGGAGGTGTATTCTTTTAGACTTCTGTTGTCTGGGAAGTCCTTTATTTGTCTTTCTATCTTTATTGAGGGCCTTGCTGGGTAAAGTAGTCTTGTTTCTCATTACTTGGAATATCTCTTCTGGCTTGGAGCGTTTCCATTGAGAAGTCAGCTGCTAACCTTATCGGGGCTCCCTTGTATGTTACTTCCTGTTTCTCCCTTACTGCCTTTAAGATTCTCTGTTTGTCTTGAAATTTTGCCATTTTGATTATGATGTGTCTTGAAGTGGGCCAGTTTGGGTTCCTCTTGATTGAGACCCTCTGTGTTTCTTGGATTTGTGTGACTTTTTCTCTCATCAAATTAGGGAAGTTTTCCATCATTACTTTTTCAAATAGGTTTTCTATCCCTTGCTCTTCTTCTTCTCCTTCTAGTATCTCTATTACATGAATATTATTAGGTTTCATATTGTCTTGCATTTCTCTTAGTCCCTCTTCATTCTTTCTGAGCCTCTTTTCCTTTTCTTGCTCTTTTTGGGTATTTTTTTCTACTTTGTCCTCCAGCTTGCTCATCTAATCTGCTTCATCGATCCTGCTTTTGATTTCTTCTACTGTTCTCTTCAGTTGAGAAATTGTATTTTTTGTTTCCTTTTGGCTCTTGTTGATAGTTTCTATTTCCTTTTTCATGTTGATATAGTTTGCAGTGAGTTTATTGTAGTTTCCCTGTAATCTGGTAGCTCATTGTGAGCTCATTGAGCTTCCTGATAACCACTCCTTTGAACTCAATGTCTGATAGTTGAGTTGCCTCTATTTCATTTAGCATTCTTTCTGAGGCTTCCTCCTTTCCTTTCATTTGGGGATTGTTTCTTTGTCTTCCCATTGTTTGTGAGACTCTTCTTGTTAGCCTCAGTTTCTTAAATTGGTTTGTTCTGGTTCCCTGGGTTTATGGTGTGAACTTCTGTGGTGGAATACCTGTGAGATTCAGTGGTGCCGTGTTCTTGCTCTCCTGGAGCTCACTAGTCTTGGGCTGTCGTTTAAGTTGGCTCTGTGTTTGTCTTTGGGATTTGAATGTTGTTGGGTCTTTCTTTGTTGGGTCCTTCCCACCAGCTAGTTAACTGAGGGTCACTCTGTCCATCACCTCTTGTATTTTGTTGTGCTGGTGAGGGCAGGTTGTGTTGAAGCTGGTTGTTCTGTGTGTAGAAGTTTTTGAGGATTCTCTCTTGCTCTTGTTCAGTTGTTTGTACTGGGTAGTGTCTCTACTCTTTATTTGTATTTCCAGATGGGTCCTGGATTGAGGTTTGTGTGGTTTCCACTCCCTCCTTCACCTTCTTTTGATGTTATCTGTTAGTGATTCCTTTGTTGTTGGGTTTCCTCTTCCAGTGGGTATCCTGGTGTTCAGTGCTTCCACCTACTCTTTTTTGTGATCATTTGGAGGGGGAATGCAAAATGGTTTTAGACAGCAAGAGAGTATTCTATGATATTTACAGTAATGGCCAGTAGAGAAGAGATAGGAGGTCCTTCGGCTATGTATAGTGTTAACCGTGATCTTCTGCCCAACTAGCCAATTTTTAGAAAGGATGGAAAGAGATAAGACTCTTGTTGGGGAGGGAAGGATTATGAATTGGATCTAGAAAGCAGTGAGGTTGTGGGTGGTCAGATTCTGAGGTAAGGTGAGAGTGAAGGGTAATAAATAGGTGTAGTGTGTGAGAGAATAGAGTTAACCACTACAGTAATAGAGTTGGGGAAACCATGAAGTGGGCCGAGATCTGGAGGGGTGTTGTGAAGTATTTACAATCGCATGGAATAGCTATTATTTACAATAATATTAGAGCAACAATCATATGGCAGAATCTATGTGATCTGGATAACAAGAATAGGGAGGATAGGACCTTGAGTAGTGTGCTAATGGAACACAAGTGATGTGAATGACAGTAAATTAGCAATATACTATGAAAGAGATAACAGGGGAAACCTGTGAAATGATACAATATAACCAGCCAAGCAAAGAGGACTATACAGAAAGAAGAGGAATACAAAAATGCTATTAAAATAAAGGATGTAAGAACAATGAAAAAATAATACAATTATGCAATAAGTTGCAGGTTCTCTGTAATAGCAAAGTGAAATTTGTCTCACTGTCTCAGCTGTTGTGATGCCCCCTCTTTGGGTCCAACTCTGGTCTTTTCACAGTTCCTGTTTTTTTTTGTCTCACTTTTTACATACTTTTAAATACTCACTTTTGAGTATTTAAAAAAAAGCAGAAGAAGAGAGAAAGAAGAGATAAAATTGGAAAGAAAGGAAGAAGGAATAAAACAAGGAAGAAGGAAAGAGAGGAAAAAGAAATTCAAAGATAATAATAAAAATTAAAAAAATAAAAGATTACTTAAACAAACAAACAAACAAAAAACAAGAAAAAAACAAACCTCTTGATTTCAAACTGGCCAAATCGGTTTTTCTGGTCTTGCTGGCTGCAGTAGGCTCAGTGGCGATTGCTCTGACTTTTCTCCCTTCCCTATCTGCACTCAGACAGTCTTGTACACAATCTCCCCAGAGCTAGCCTGGCACCTCTCCCCAGGGCCTTGGGTGTGGGATCCAAGTCTTCCTCAGAACGCTCTTTCCCCGGGGAAAAGCTGTGGGCAGGAGTGTGGGCATGCTTGCTTGGCCAGGCTGCCTCGGTCCTGTGGGCTTGGGCATGCACCTTTCCCAGTACTCTGGGTGCACACAGGGCCTTCTACGCAACCTGGGGATCACTGCCCAGCTGAGTGGGGAGGAGGTTGGAGTAGCTGTTGCAGGAGAATTCCCCAAACAGTGTCTCTCTTTCCACTTTTTCTTTTTGAGAAATTCTTCCTACTCAAGCCTGCCACTCTGTACAGCCCAATTCTTCAGCCAGACTGGGGATGATCGGGGTCAGGTCCCATCACTGAGTGACTCTCAACTGTCCTGAGCCTGCGTTCACAGACTCCAGGGGTACTCAGAGCCCCTGTGTGTTTACCACTTTGTCCTTATTCCCCTCTCTGTGACTTCAAGCAACCAGGTTTCTCCCAGTGCTGCTTAAACCTTGTTTGACTGGAGAGGGAGCAGTTGACCTGGCTCTCTCCCAAGGACTCTGTGGCAAACAGGGCAGTGGGCACCGGGCCTGGAGCTGCAGGCACCCTGGTCCCTACGCTGGTCCCTGGGACCTTATTGTCCTGAAGGACTGTCCTTACCGTCTGGTTTTTCAGTGTCCGCTACAATTTTTGGTCTCTTATTTTCATATATGCTTGGGTACTGTTGGCTGTTTGCTCTGTTCCTCCACAGATAGGCTAAGTTTTTCTCCTGTGTGAAGGGGGAAGTGGAATCTGTTCCCTTCTACCTTGCCACCATTTTCCTCCTATTTATGTCTTCTTGATCGATTTTTCCCTTGAGTATTATGAAGTGCCCTTCTGGAACTATTTTTATGGCCCATGTTTGAAGTCTATTGATGCAGACACCAGCCCACAGTGTCCATGTCATTATGGATGAAATGAGACATTCACATGGACTGCTGAGTCTGGTGGAGGAAAAGGGACAGCACAACTTTTCTCTCAAGGGGAGCAAAAGCCTTGGCCCTTACCGTGACCGGCCTTTATTGGGTTTCTTGGCACTTTACGTGATGGTCCTCATTTACTATGCACAGGTTTGCTTTAGGTGGTTACCTTTTACAGAAAACAAAGGAGCCAATGCTGTTAATATCCCTCTTCACAGAAGAGGGATATTTGCAAATGAAAAGGCAAAAGTGGTTGAACTGGTTACACTCATCCTTGGAAGGTTTAGCATGGATTTTAGGAAGTTACTTTGCAGTAAATGTCCTCCATTCAGGGTGAGGGAGTTTTTTAGCAAGAGCAAGACTCATAGCAGCCTAGACACATTGCAGGCCTGATTCCCCACAGAAGAACCTATCCGTGGGCGTGGGTCCTGTGCATCTCCGAGAGGGAACTGTGTGCCCACGCCACACAGAATGGTCTTCTACAGTCTATTTTGTCTGATATGATTATTGCTACCCTGGCTTTCCTTTCCTGTCCATTTGCTTGGAATATTTTTTTCCAACCCTTCACTTTCAGTCTGTGTAAGTGTTTTGTTGTGAAGTGGGTCTTTTGCAGGGAGCATATGTGCAGGTCATGTTTTCTTACCCATTCAGCTACTCTATGTCTTTTGATTGGAGCATTTAATCCATTTACATTTAAGGTTATTATTTTTAGGTATTTGTTCATTTCCTCCCTTTGTACTTGTTTTCCTCACTCTTTCACTATTTTTCTTTCTGTTCTTATAGTAGTCTCTTTAGTAAATCTTGCTGTTCTGGTTTGGTGGACATGTATTTTTTCAGCCTTCTTTGTCTGGAAAATTCCTTATTTGGCTTTCCATTTTAATTGAGATCCTCACTGGGTACAGTAATCTTGGTTGCAGGCCTTTGTTTTTCATCAATTGGAATATCTCTTGCCATTCCCTCCTAGATTGAAGTGTTTCTGTTGAGAAATCAGCTGCTAGCCTTATCAGAGCCCCTTTGTATGTTACTTCTTGTTCCACACTTGCTGCTTTTAAGATTCTCTCTTTGTCTTTAATATTTGGCCTTTTAATTATGATATGTCTTGGAGCTGGCCTTTTTGGGTTCATCTTGATTAGGACTCTCTGTGCTTCCTGAACTTGCATGGTTTTTCCCTCTCCACATTTGGTAAGTTTTCTGTCATTATTTTTTCAAACAGTGTTTCTATCCCTTGTTCCTTTTCTCTTCCTTCTGGTATTTCTATGATTTGAATGTTGCTGTGTTTCATGTGATCTTGGAGTTCCTTTAAGCTATCTTCATATTTTTTTAGTGTTTTTCTCCTGCAGGTGCTCTACCTCGGTGTTTCATTCCACCTTGTCTTCCAGATCACTAACTCAGTCCTATGCTTCATCCAGCCTGCTTGTCATTCCTTGTAGTGTAGTTTCTATTTCTGAAATTTTACTGTTCATTTCTTCATGGTTTTTGTTTATAGTTTCTATTTCCTTTTTCATACTGTTTCTCACTCAGTTCCTTGTAGTTGTTTGTGAGTTCCTTGTGCATCTTTATAACCATTATTTTGAATTCTATATATGATAGTTTGCTTACCTCCATTTCATTTAGCTCTTTTAGTGAGGAGTCTTCCATTCCTTTCTATTGCAGGTTCTTTTTTTTGTCTCCCCATTTTAGGTTACTACTTTTTTGTTGTTGTTGTTTCTACACTTCCTGATGCTTCCTGATGTTTTGCTTTGCTAGCTGTCTTTGTAGCATGAAGTTCTATGGTAGGAATTCTATGGGATTCAGTTGTGTGGTCTCTTTTATCTCCTTGTCTGGATGCTTTAGGTTTCCCCTTTCTTCTGTTTGTGTGGGTGCCACGTCCTCTTCCAGCCATGTTGTCTGACAAGGTCCAGACGTGGAAAGAAGGAATTCAAGGAATTCATCTTCCAGGGAGAGGATGTGGCATGGGAGTGGGCTTAATCACTATTATTGGAACATTGGTACTAGGAACAGTTTTGTTTTTTGCTCTGAGTCTGACTAACATGAGAAATGTGCAAAATACAGCTCAGGGTAAGTTAATGTTTAATCAAAGTAATGAGAGAAACTCTAAAGAAACACTGAGTTTCCCTTCGTCCACTAGTGCA
>JAPYXV010004081.1:0-11675 GCA_028533065.1 Trachops cirrhosus
CCAGGCTTTGTGGAAAAATTGTGAGGACATGTAGCTGCTGCCCCAAGACAATGGCCTGCATGCACATCCTGGAACAGGACAGCATTCGGCCAAGGGGAGGGTAGAGGGGGAGGGTCCCCATCCCTGCACATCTGGGCTGGACACAGCTCAGGCGTCCTGCAACGCCTGTTTATTCTTCTGTGAGAGTTAAGGACTAGAGTGTCAATGACCTTCTACTACAAATCTGACCTTCAAAAATTACATGAAAATGCAGCTTCCCTCCCTTCCACAGCATGAAATAAGACAATCAGGGGTAAAGTAACCCATGTAAGTGAATGACTAAGTGCGAAGTGACACCCAAAGGACCTGAGTACAGCGAAGACCCCTCTCTGACCCCTGTTTGTCCAGATCTTAAACCTAGGTTCCAGTGTAAAAGGTGGGTGTCTCAACCAAAGCTTCAGGAGGAACCCCCCTTGTTGATTAAAGCCAATGGTCCCAGAGGAGATCGGTGTCCTGTGCACTCAGGGCAGCCAGCACCAGAGCCGTTCCTCCCTCGCCCCAGCTCAGGACTAGTTGTCCTTTCTTCCCTGGTTCATTGCCACCTCTGCTCCTGAGCACTGGATTTCCCCCAGAGTGCATTCAACCACTTCAGCAGACATTACTCTGTGCTGGCACTGTTCTCAGAGCTGAGCTCCACGGCATCGTTCCTGCCCTCACACAGATGGCATTCGTGGCCTTTACACTTTCTGTTTCCTCCTGTGAATCAGCCACTCACAAACTGTGACTCCAGCTGGGTCCTGACCGCAGGGCTCCAGCCTGGCTGGTCCATCTGGATGGCCCATCGACTCAGATACGCCACAACTCAATGTGCCGTACCTCCTCCTCTCGCACTTCACATACCCATTCCTGCCAATGGCACCACCACTTACCAGTCACTCCAGCTTAAAACTTCAGTGACAATAGAAATGGGTCACATCTACTGAGTGATGATTATGTTCCATGCACATTGTTATCTAATCTAACCCTCACCACAAAGCAATGAGGTGCACTCACATGAGAACAGAGGAGCTCAGAAAGGTTAATTTGCTCAAGGTCGCACAGCTACAAAGTAGTATAACCAGAGCTCAAATCCAGCTCTATTTCCAATGAGCAACAGGTTTTTTGGTTTGTTTGTTTGTTTGTTTGTTTTCAGTGTGTCCAAAAACCATTGGGGATCCCTGAGACCTTTTCAGGCATATAAGGTCAAAAGTATTTTCACAATAATATTAAGATGTTATTTGCCTTTTTAAAAAAAAGATTTAATTTATTTATTCTTAGAGAGAGGGGAAGGGAGGGAGAGAGAGGAAGAAAAACATCAATGTGTGGTTGCCTCTCACATGCCCCCTCCTGGGGACCTGGCTCGCAACCCAGGCATGTGCCCTGACTGGGAATCCAACCAGCGATACTTTGGTTCACAGGCCATCACTCAATGCACTGAGCCACACCAGCCAGGGCTTGCCTTTTTAACTCTTATTCTCTTCCAAGATTACCGTGGGTTTTCAGAAACGATGTGATATGTGGTATCACAATAGACTGAATGCAGAGACAGATATAAGAATCCAGCAAGCTGTCTTTCTCATAAGCTGATTTCTTCCTTATCTCTTATCAGGTGAAAAATATTTTACATTTTGAAAAAATGTAAAATAATGCCACTCTTCTCACTAGATTTTTCATTTTGGCATAATAGTTATTATCATAAAATATGTTAAGTTAACATGTAATGGGTTTATTGTTATTTAGATTTTCTTCTTAGTTTTAATATCTAATTATGGTAAACATCAATGGATATAACCCAAGGCAACAAGATTCAATAACTTCAAAAAGGTATAAAGTGGCCTTGTGGTAGGCAGGTAGACAGACAGGAGCAGAGCAAGGGTGAGGGCCCAGGTGCAGCAGGTCACTGGGTTGGAAAGCCGCAGGTGCCTAGCAACGAGCAAAACTGGGAAGACAGGGACTTGGACCGCAGGGCGACCTTTCCTCCCCTAGCATATTGCTAATCATGCAAGCCCTGACCTTTCCTCCCTAGAACTAACACTTAGACCTCTTGTATTTTAGATCCAGGCCCAGAAAAACAGAAAACCCAGCAAGCAATGCCATAGTGGAGGACATCGGGACCCGATACACTGGCTGATGACCCCCTGCCCTGGCGCCGACCAATCAGTGGGACCACGGCCCTGAAACAACAAGCCGGGAAAGGACTTACCTGGAAAGCTGATGATTATTCTATAAGTTCCTACTCCTGGGAACTCCCCTAAAATCCCTGCCATTAAAAGCCCTTAGGATGGAGGACTCAGCAGCCTCTCCCAGCCAGGAGCACCCTGCCCTTATCTTTTCCCTTCCCCTCCCTTCCCCCTGTTCTTCCCCCAGGCTCATTTTTCTTGCCTTCTTCTTTCTCCTAAACTCCAAGGGTTCTTCTTCTGCAACTTGTTTCCTGAGCCCATTTCTTATACCACTCACTTCTTCTACCTCTGTAACTTTTCACATAAATTGTCCCAGTGAACACAGTATGGTAGGCAGAATACTGATGCCCTGTCCCCCACCGTGTTCTGCTCATCCTAATCCTGGAACCTGGGACTCTGTTACCTTACACAGCAAAGGCAACTTCAAGGAGCGGATGGTATTAATGCTGCTAATCAGATGACCTTAAAATAGGACTGACCTGTATTATCGAGGTGGGACCAGTGCAGTCCACAGGAGTCCTTACAAATAAAAGTGGGAGGCAAGAGAAGAGACCAGGGCTCTGTGATGTGCGAAGGACTCGACCGCCTTTGCTGGCTTTCGAGGTGGAGGGAAGGGCCACAAGCCAAAGAATGAAAAAAGCACCTAGAAGCTAGAAAACGGAAGGAAACAGACTCTCATCTAGGGTCTCCAGAAAGGAGTGCAGCCCTGCCAATGCCTTTGTTTTAGCCCAGTGAGCCCCATGTCAGGCTTCTAACCTGTAGAACTGTGAGAGAGTAAGTTTGTGTGGTTTTAAGCCAACTTTTTGGTCATTTGTTAGAGCAGCCACCCAGTCTGTGGCAGCTTGTTACAGGTTAGTTTAGAAAATGGAAATGCCCTGCATGTTACCAGCTGCCCTTAACATCGCCCTGTTAAAGTGGTGGCCGCCAGCCTCGCCCGCCCACAGCCAGGTCCTTCCGGGACCTCCCTGTCTGGACTAAGCCTATCTTTCCAGCCTCACGTTTCCATAAGTGCTTCTTTCATCTTCTTCAGTCACTTTTTCCTCTCATTCTCTTCTCTGGGCCTTTGGTGTTCAAATGACTCAACTCCACCCTGGTCAGTGGCTCAGTCAATTGGAGTGTCGCCCTGTGCCATAAAATATTGCAGGTTCAATCCCCAGTCAGGGCACTTACCGGGGCTTTGGTTTGATCCCTGGGTGGGGTGCCAATGGAGGCAACTGATCGATGTTTCTCACATGTTTCTTTCTCTCTCTCTCCCTTCCTCTCTCTAGAAATCAGTAAAAACATATCCTTGGGTGAGGATTGAAACAAAAATTAAAAACACTGGTCCAACCCCCCTCTCCATCTCTTCCCGCACAGGTTCCGCCATGCTCCTGCTTCTGCCCATCATCATCCCACCGTCCCTTCAGGGCTTAGCTCCAGTCCCACCGCCCTGGATGACCTTCACCCTCAGCCTCCACAAACACCTCCTCATTCCGGCGTGGACCACTCCTGCCTGTGCCGTTACTGTTTCAGATGTGTGAGCACATGGGTCTTGCTTGGACTGCAGATTCTCAAGGGCCCCCTCCCTCCCAGAGGGAGGGATCCTGTGGATCTCAGCACATCTAGGCCCCTCTACCTAGAGAGGAGAAAACAGGCTCTGAGAGGGGAAGCAATAGCCTCTTGGCTTGCAGTCCACAGATCTTCCCCCTTTTCCCTGAGGCCTCCAGGCTCGCACTAGCGAGTTGTTGCACATGTGGTTGGTTGCCTATTGTTTCTTCAGCCAGCCTGGATTACTTGCTATCTCCAGAGCCAACCATCTCTGCCTGCATTCAGCATGGCCTCCCTCCCTCTCTGCCCGCAAGCCATTCTTTGGGCCAAATCGATAAAGTCACAGAGGTTTGTATGAGCAGACCAGAGATTGTCTCCCAGGTCCAGCTCAATAAAATGATGGGTGTGTATCATTCTCCTGCTCTCCTTTACGGCTCAGATGAGGTATGTGTAGGGAAGCTGACTCGTTGTGGAGGGACATGTTTGTCCTGGAAACACCGAGCTAACTGCAGAAATGAAGCAAATTGAAGTGACGTGGGTGGGCGAGTCCATGCTCTTCTCTGAGCCTTGGTTTTCTTGTCTGTAAATTAAGGAGTCTGGGCCATTATGCCCAACCTCACTGGTTACTCAGAAAAATGTAAATGAAAATAAGAGTGAGGTACCATTTTCACCCACCAGGTAAGCAAAATGTTTTAAAAAGTGACATATGTTAAAATGAAAATTATGCACACCATTAGAGGTCAGAAAGGAGGGTGCCCTTGGGAGGGGTGGACTGACCCAATGGGAGTACGAAGTGGGCTCTGTAGGAGCCAGCAATGTTCTGCTTCCTGATCTGGGCACCAGTCACACTTGTGTGCTCTGTTTGTGAGATTCATTAAACTGTACATTTGTGATGCATACTCCTTTTGGTATGTATTTATACTCCAATAGAAAATTAAAATAACATATGCATGCCCTTTGATCCAATAATTTCACTTTTAGAAATTTACCCTATAAAAATAAAAGAGTCCAGGTGACTATGAGGATGCGTTTATTAAAGCTGGGGGCAGTGAAACAAGAAAGGGCTTAGCGTAGAAGGAGCAACAGGAGAGCCCGGGCTGGGCTGCCGTAGCTCCCTGGAAAGTCAGAGAAAAGGGGGCTTTGGGCACAGGGTCAGGGGATTAGCCTGGGACAAGCGGCCAGCTGCCCGTTGCCTTAGAGTTTAGGAGTCACCTGCCTGTGAAGGAAGAAGGTGGGGAAGAAGAAGGAAGAGGAAATGGCGTGGGCTGCTCCCCAGAGGGAGAGTCCACACCCTGGGTCCTTTGTCTGGAGGCTTTTCTATCCTCTTGCAGGTGGGAATCTTAGGGCAGGTCTCAGGGGAGGGTTTCGGCAGAATATCCACCGGTTCTCCAGGTGTGCTCCTCTGATTGGTCAGTGACAGGGCAGGGGGTCTTTAGTCATTGCAATTGGTTCTGGTGTCGCCTACCTGGTTTTGCTGCTTTTCTGGGCCTGGAGCTGAAATACAACTGAGGCCTAGGTGTCATCTCCAGAGAGGAAAGGTTACCCTGGGGGAGCAGTCCTTGTTTTCCCAGTTTCGCCCCGGCCAGGCCTTCCTCCCTGGTGACCATCCCGGCTATAAATTGCTCGGCCATTTTGTTCAGCTGTCTGTCTTAAGTTTCCCTGTTTCACTTGCCAAGGAAATTTCCTAGCTTCTTACTATCCTGTCTCATCTATACTTGACTCATTATAACAAGCATATACTTACTTTTAAACTTAAAATTTTAATAAACCAAGAAGAAGACAGGGGATCCAGGCAAGAGCGGCTACTCCCAGGAGAGCAGGGAAGGGCTGTCCCGGACAATGACTGATCTAGAGAAAAGTCAGCGCAGATGGGGAGTGCTCCTGGAGGGAGGTCTTGGGGGGCAACAGATGAATATATGAATGCTGGTGAGTCTGACACTCAGAATCTAAAGGCCGACATGGGGTGGGGGGAAGGCAGTTAGAAATGAAGAAGAACATAAATCTGTGCAAGAAAGGAATATAATTATAGTATATTTTACTTAATTCTGCAGTAGCAATATTTACATAATCATTGTAATATAAATACAGTTCACTCATTATACATTTTTAGAATCCTACAGACAAAAAACAAGAACTTGATTATGATAGAGTAAAATGTATACTTAATAGAATGTGTATTTCTCCACAATGCCAATGTACGAATGAAAAGATAGATGATTTGTGAGGTGGAAGAAAGGAATGTTGGAACTAATTGCCTTACCTTAGTGAATGGTCAACAATGGAATAGTACACATGTATATGCATATATATTTACATATATATTTATAATATATTTACATATGTATGTACGTATATACACATTCCTTACATATTACTTTTATAACACATAATATAATCAAAAACAGAGTTCATATTAAGAACTATGTTGAAAGAGGTGAGGACGGGAAGTAGACTATTACAAGTGAGCTAAATCCTCTACTATTGTTGTAAGAAGTCAATAAATAATCTTTTAAATTGGTAAGTTAAGAAATAGTGATATGAACATGTCATTATCACATATCCAGGTAACCACCAAAAGAGAGTTAAACAGCCTCCATCCTGGGAGTGGCTGGGGGTGGGTTAGAGGGAAGAATAGTACTCAGGGCTATTTCTTTTCATTTTAAACTCTTTGAAACTATTTTTTTAAGTTAAGAGTATTTTTTTCAATTACAGTTGACATACATTATTGCATTAGTTTCAGGTGTCCACCCCAAGGATTAGACACTGTATAACTCACTAAGTGGTCATCCCGATAAATCTCGCACCCATCTGACACCATACAGCTTTTAGAATATTATTGACTATACTCTTTATGCTGTACTTTTTGTCGCAATGACTCTTCTGTAACAACCAATTTGTATTCCTTAATCCCTTCACCTTTCTCCCTCACCGCCCAACCCACCTCTCATATGGCAACTGATAAAATGTTCTCTGTATCCTGTTCTGCTTGTTCATTTTGGTTTTTAGATTCAATTGTTGATAGATATGTGTATATTGCCATTTTGTTGTTCATATTTGTTATCTTCTTTTTTCTTCTTTTTCTTTTTAAAGATCCTTTTTAAAGAAGACCCTTTAGCATATGTAATACTGGTTTGGTGATGATGAACTCCTTTAGCATTTTCTTGTCCGGGAAGTTCTTTATCAGTTCTTCAATTCTAAATGATAGATAGACTTTCTGGGTAGACTAATCTTGGTTGTAGGTCCTTGCTTTTAATCACTTTGAATATTTCTTGCCAATCCCTTCTGGCCTGCAAAGTTTCTTTTGAGAAATCAGCTGACAGTCTTAAAAATCTGACAGTCTGAAAAATCAGCTGAGAGCTCCTAGGTAGGTAACTAATTGCTTTTGTCTTGCTGCTTTTAAGATTCTTTTTTTTTTTTAAGATTTTATTTATTTATTTTTAGAGAGAGGGAAAGGGAGGGAGAAAGAGAGGAAGAGAAACATCAATGTGTGGTTGCCTCTCACATGGTCCCCAGTGGGAACCTGGCCTGCAACCTAGGCATGTGCCCTGACTGGGAATAGAACAGGCGATGTTTTGGTTCACAGGCCAGCACTCAATCCACTGAGCCACACCAGCCAGGGCAGATTCTTAAAATAACTTTTTAAAAAAGGAGAAAAATACAGTTTTCTGTATGAGTGTAAGTAACATGCAACAAATTCTAATTTGGAGATAAGTGAACTAAAAAGATTAAGAATCATATATTGATGATAACCAATATCTTTTAAAATGGATGAGTTTGCCCTGGGAGCCTAGAGAAACTAAGAACCTAGGTCAGAATCCTAAGGATCATCATATTTAAGTGACGGATTTTAAAAGCTCATGAAGGGAGCACAAGATTTGCCTGGCAAGGCAGAAGTGAGGGGAAGTGCAGTGTTGTGAAAGAATGAGGAAATGTTTCAAGGAGGGAGCATCAGTCTGTCAGATACCATGCTATTGTTAGGTAGGATGGACAGCAAACCAAGGCCGGGAGGAGTAGGGAGACATGTCTCAGCCACTAACTCAGCAACCTGAGCCTGGTCCATCATCTTGCCAGGTGTTACACTATCACAAGAAACACCATGCTAGCACGGGAGGAGGGCCGTCCTTGTATTGTTTCCACTACCTGGGAAAAAAAGCCTTTGAATCTGTGCTTTCATTCCAAGTCCTGAAAGGACGGAAAGGGTCCACAGTGCCCAAAGGAAGAAGCCCATCAACACCTTTGGCTACTCCCACCCCTCTCCCAAAGCTGGCACCACCTTTACCTGTCAATCAATATGTAACTTCTTCACTCCCATCCCGACAACTATATAAGCTCTCAGAACAAAAGACTCTTTCTCTGGCCGCCCGGCCTCAGGCCACCCAGCCTCTGGCCACCCCAGGATCTTGCCAACCTTGCTGTTGGCTTTCTCCCCCATTTCAGCAAGGCCTATTCTCTTCCAGGGGAACATATCAACAATAAACCCTGCTTGCCTGCTAATAGACATGCCAATCTGTAATTCTTTACTGCATCGGCAAGAAGAGCAGGGTTTCTCCTATAATACCATCAGGAGGTCAGGAATGATGACTGAAAAGTTTGCATTACATTTAACAGCATGGAGGTCCCTGGACTTCTGGTGAATGGCCCAAGTCCATCATATATTGTATGCACATATATGTATTGGTTTATTGGACTATGCACTGTAGGGGTGTGTATGTGTGTGTGTGTGTGTGTGTGTGTGTCAGACTGCCTGGTTATAGAAATAGGAGGGAAGGGTTGCATTTTTCTCATTCGGAGGTCCAAGCGCCTATCCACCTGGCATGTGGCTCTTATAGGAGAAAGAATTGCATCCCCATAAGCAGGTACTCAATTTTCATTTTAATCGGATGTCACCAGAACACAGCCTTTCTTGGGTGTGAGAGTCAGGGAATCTGAATATTTGCTCCACCCCAAACTTGTCAGGTTCCTGAGAGATAGTCCTGACTTTGTATGCAGAGTAGTTTACATTAGGCCACTGGGACAACCATATGGGGATTTCCATTCAAATCCCCCAAGAATTTCTGCTTTTCAGTCTGTTTCTCATCAAACATTCTCTCTTTCCTTTTTCTCACTTCCCTTGAGGCATTCTAGAATATTCCGCAAGAGTCATTAGGGAGTCCCTGGCTGTCATCTAGAAGGCTTCCCCTTGGGCCCTGAGAGACCTAGTGCTGTACTTACTGATCTCAGCCCCACATTGGCATACACCCAGTAGACTTCTCCTACTGCAGGAGGAGGTCCTTAAAGAACAAGGAGACTTCTGGCCAAGATGGAGGCATAGGTAGACATACTGTGCCTCCTCACACAACCAAAAGAAGGACAACAACAATTTAAAAACAAATAACAACCAGAACTGACAGAAAATCAAACTGTACGGAAGTCCGACAACCAAACAGTTAACGAAGACACATTCATCCAGACCGGTAGGAGGGGTGGAGTCGGGCAGCCAGGTGGAGAGGACTCGCAGCAAAAGCAGCAGCTGGCAGACTCAGCAAGGCAGCAGATTGTGGTGTGGGGTGTGGCACGCTAGGCGGCTGGTGAACTGAGGGGGTCCCACATTCACTTGCAGATAAACCAGGTAAAACTGGGTAGCAGGACAGACTGCACAACCCAGGGTCCCAGTGTGGGGAAATAAAGTCTCAAACCACTGGTTGAAAACACCTGTGGGGGTGGACGCAGCAGTGGGAGAAACTCCCAGCCTCACAGGAGAGTCCACTGGAGAGACCCACAGGGTTCTAGGACATACACAAACCCCACCCACCCAGGAATCAGCACCAAAAGGGCCCCATTGGCTTGTGGGAAGCGGGGGAAGTGACTGAAATCCGGCAGAGTGGAGCAAGCACCATTGTTCCCTCTCAAACCCGCCCCCCCACATACAGTGTCATAACCCAGCAACTGGGGTGCCCCTCCCTGGTGAACACCTAAGGCTCTGCCCCTTATACGTAGCAGGTGCGTCAAGACAAAAAAAAATGGCCCAAATGAAAGAACAGATCAAAGCTCCAGAAAAAATACAACTAAGCAACGAAGAAGTAGACAACCTATCAGATGGACAGTTCAAAACACTGGTAATCAGGATACTCACAGGATTGGTTGAATTTAGTCACAAATTAGATGAAAAAAATGAAGGCTATGCTAAGTGAAATAAAGGAAAATGTACAGGGAACCAATAATGATGGGAAGGAAATTGGGACTCAAATCAATGGTGTAGACCAGAAGGAAGAAATTAACAACCAAACAGAAAAGAATGAAGAAATAAGAATTCAAAAAAATGAGGAGAGGCTTAGGAACCTCCAGGACATCTTTAAATGTTCCAACATCTGAATTATAGGGGTACCAGAAGGAGAAGAGGAAGAACAACAAGTGGAAAAGATATTTGAACAAATAATAAAAGAGAACTTCCCCAATCTGGCAAAGGAAATAGACTTCCAGGAAGTTCAGAGACTCCCAAAGAAGTTGGACCCAAGAAGGAACACACCAAGGCACATCACAACTACATTGCCCGAAATTAGAGATAAAAAGAGAATCTTAAAAGCAGCAAGAGAAAAAGAGTTACCTACAAAGGAGTTCCCATCAGACTGTCAGCTGATTTCTCAAAAGAGACCTTGTAGGCAAGAAGGGGCTGGAAAGAACTATTCCAAGTCATGAAAGACAAGGACCTACATCCAAGATTGCTCTATCCAGCAAAGCTTTCATTTAGAATGGAAGGGCAGATCAAGTGCTGCTCAGATAAGGTCAAGTTCAAGGAGTTCATCATCACCAAGCCCTTATTTCATGAAATGTTAAAGGGACTTATCTAAGAAAAAGAAGATAAAAAACATGTACAGTAAAATGACAGCAAACTCACAATTATTAACAATCACACCTGAAACAAAAACAAGAAGAAACTAAGCAAACAGCTAGAACAGGCACAGAACCACAGAAATGGAGAACACATGGAGGGTTAGCAACAGGGGAGTGGGAAGGGGAGAGAGGGGGGAAAGGTACAGAGAATAAGTAGCATAGATGGCAGGTAGAAAATAGACAAGGGGAGGTTAGGAATAGTATGGGAAATGGAGAAGCCAAATAACTTTTTTTTTTGTAATTTGTCAATATGTACTAGGAGCCACAGCAATGTTCATAGCCTTTGATCCTGTAATCTCATTACTTAGAATTGATTCTTAGGGAAAAAGTCAAAAGAAGAAAAGTAAATAAATCAGGAAGAGTGAAAAAAACCCTAAAAAATAAGGGAATATAGACATTAATTATTATATACATACTTCAAGGACAATGATACCAAAGACTAGTAGAAACATGAGCAACTCTTAAATTACAATCGTAAAAAAGGTAGGAAAAAATCGGTATGTATATATACTATTCTTGGAACCAGGTGAATACAGGTATACTTGTAAACAATGGTTGGAAAGTAAGTTGTAGACAACAACAAAAAAATTTAAATCAAAGTAGCAGGGGAATGGTTGTGTTTTGGTGGTGATAATTTTTCTTTTTTTTTAAATATATTTTATTGATTATGCTATTACAGTTGTCCTATTATCCCCCCTCCATCCCCCTCCACCCTGAACACCCTCTCCCACACACATTCCCCCCCTTTACTTCAGTCCTTGTGTCATAAGTTCTTTAGCTTCTACATTTCCCATACTATTCTTGCCCTCCCCCTGTCTATTTTCTATCTACCTTCATTGCTACTTATTCTTCGTATCTTTCCCCCACTCTCCTCCTCCCACCCCCCTGTTGCTAACCCTCCATGTGTTCTCCATTTCTGTGGTTCCGTTCCTGTTCTAGTTGTTTGCTTAGTTTCTTCTTGTTTTTGTTTCAGATGTGGTTGTTAAAAATTGTGCGTTTGCTGTCATTTTACTACACATGTTTTTTATCTTCTTTTTCTTAGATAAGTCCCTTTAACATTTCATAAAATAAGAGGTTGGT
>JAPYXV010004082.1:0-11673 GCA_028533065.1 Trachops cirrhosus
GGCAGAGCTATGCTCAAAAGGCAGCCCCAGCTCTCTGTCTTTTCACTCAGGATGGTGTTTATTGCACACACACTCTTTTTAACCTCCCCCATGTTGTCACAGCTCTGCTCCCCGTGCCCCGTGACAAATGACTGGGGCACTCACATAAACAGCTTCAGTGACGTGTTCACGGCGTAAGGAGATGTGGAGGGAGGAAACACATTCCTACCTAAAATCACTGCAGCTTCCCAGAGCCAAATGAAACTAAAATTAGACATGAAAGGAGATGAGAAGGGTACCTGCCCTCAGGCAGGGCCAGAGAAATACTGGATGGTGGGGGTGGGGGTCGAAGCAGCATCTCTGTGGCTCAGACCAGGCTTTTCCGGTCATTCTGGGTGGCAACGAGCACTGTCTGGACTGCACAGCCCCTGGTCAGTGGGGGCCGCTGTGGGCCCTTCCTGGTAGCACTGGGCCAGGAGAGCCCAGGGACGGAAGCTCGGGGCAAGGCGTGGTCACGGGAACAGCCACCCTCCCTTTCCATCTCCCCTCGCATGTGCTCAGCCATTCATCGCTCCCCCTGTTGTGGACTCTGGGTGGCGGATGTGCCCTCCCCGTTTCAGCACTGGGGAGAATAACAAGTCACCTGCTTACCTCACTGCAGTCCCCGTCTTCCAGGTGACTTAGTGAGTGCACAGAACGACCCTGAGGGGTGGGCTATTGTCCCCATTTCTCAGGTAACTGCAGAAACCATGTCTACTGGGAACCCCCTTCCCCGAGGGGAGGGGCTCAGGAGCAGGCAGGGTCACAGATGAAAGCTCTGGGCCCCCTGCATCACCTTCCCTGCCTCAGTGGCAGGCTGGCAGAGGGCACAGCCAGGCACTCGGTGCCCTGGCCATCTTCCCCGGGATCTACAAACAGATAAGAGCTCAACCACTGGGGATGGTCAGGGTCTCTTCCTTCTCTAGCGAGGAAAGCCCACTACTCTGTGGACTGGCTGTTTTTCCAGGTCCTCTCTGCTCAGTTAAACCTGCTTTTCCACTTTAACCTCTTCTCTGGCTCCCTTCTTGAATTCTTTCCTGCCTGGAGCCAAGAGCCCTCTTTGCATAGGGCTTTCCCCTCAAGCATCTCTGAGCCCCAAAGGGAGCTGGTGTAAAGAACTCAGCCCCACAGCAGTGCTTGCTAATCCCCTACCATTTCTTTGCTTCCAGCATTGACTTCCAGGCCTGCGAATGCCTGCTCACTATGTTACAAATGAATTTGTTAACCTGGGATTTTAACCTCCCAGGGGCAGAGCTCTGGTCTCCTTCAAGGTCACTGCATTGCCTTGAGGGCAGGACCACAGGCAGAAAAGCCCTGAATCCTGGTGGTGGGCGTGCAGACTGAGGTCCCTGCACTTCTGAACCCTTGTCACCAGGCATTATCTCAGCAGCCACAGACCCATCAGGGAAATGCACCCTTCACCCCGTGCCAGGCCGTCCTGCCTCAGACTTTCAAATCAGGCTATTACTAGCCTAGAAGCTCTATTGTTATTCGTTGGGCTTCAGCTTCTTAGCTCTTATCTAATCAACACACAAACCCAGTTATTCAGCCAGTATTTACATAACCCCTTCCCTCCTCCTCAGCCCTCCATCCTCCAGCTGCTCCCCTGGGCACAAAGCTCTGGTTTCACTTAATCAAGCGTCCCAGGTAACAATCCATCTACGCGTTTGTGTTGGCAGGATTTGAAGGTGAGGGAAAGATAACACGGAGCCCTCCCTGCTGGTGCTCAGGCCGAGGGAACAGGCTGTCCTGGGCCTGTTCGGGCAACGTCACTCCCTTTGTGTCCAGGACTCACGTGATTAGATATCTTACAACAGCTCAGGCTCCACTGAGGACAGAATGCCCGGCCCACGAGATTCACCACCCACACTCCCCACGGGCAGAAGGCAGATAACAGCCAGGGCCGGCATTAACTCGGGGCAAACGCCACGCTTTATCCTTGACCTCAGCCCTGAAGTGTTGTTATCCCCACTTTACAGATGGGGAAACTGAGGCTGAGGAACTTGTCCTAGGACAGACTGCTGGTAAATGGCCAATCCGCTCTGATGACAAAACCGTGCTGGATGGCTCAGCTCGACCGGGGCCACTCAGCTCAGCTCCGCACAGCCGGTCTCCACCCCCAGAGACGCTGCTTCCCCAGATTTGGGTGGCTCTCAGAAATCTGCCATTCTAAGCTCTGGTTCTGAGAGATTTAGTAAGAGAGGAGGAGGTGGAGGCCCCCACCCTTCCCCCTCTTCTCCCCATGAATGTCCCTACGTCCTGTCCTGTGCTCCCACAGTGGGGCTCCCATCGAGTCAGGGCACCTGGTTCACAGGAGAACAAAGGGCACCCCTGGGTGAGGAGGCTCCAGACCTCTGGTGCCCAGCTCCCGCCCCCCACCGATGGCCTGAGGGGTGGAGACCTCAGATGTGGGCCCCAGGAGACTGAGGGCTGAGCAGGGAGGGTTGGGTGCTGGAAGAACAGGGGTCAGAGTCAAGTCTCTTGAGCCCTGTCCAAGCCAGTGATACACCAGTGATATCCTCTTGGCCTGAACACAGGGAGGGGGCACTTCTGCTCAGGGTGGACAACCCACTGGTCCTCACTCCAGCAGGCTGGGTTCATCTCTGACCCACATCCAACATGAGGCCTCAAGGCGACAATACGAGCTTTGGGAGGTTCCTTTCAATGGAAGGCCCTACCCAGCAGTACATCCTCACGGCAGGGTCTTCAGCACTTACCCTGTCCGAGAGGGCACGTGCATCATCCAGAGGTGACGTGTCCCTGCAGGGAGGCCCCTGGGGGCCTTGGGCATTCCAAGAAGCTGTGAGAGCAGCTGGTAGGACCTTGGAGCTCTCCACCCAAAGCCCTCTGTGGGCACAAGTAGGTGTGGGCACCCAGTGAGCGATAGCCCCGATCTGGGCCCATCTGCAGGGCCCAGGTCCGCCAGACGACTTCACTGGATGAAGACGAGAACTCTCAGGAGTCCACCTGGGTAGGCACTTCCCAGCCATAGAAGCATTTTGAAGAGGAACTCCTGGCACTCCAGGTGGAAGACTGCCCCCAAGGAGGAACAGCACTGCTGTGGGGAGCGTGGCTTTGAACGTGGGCCCTGCACAGGGCACTGTGAGTAGCTGGAGTGTTGGCACTCCTAAGACGGTGGCCTGGTGGACATCCTTCTCTCCACAAAGCATGAGCCGTAAGGATGCTGAGACAACACAGTGGTCTCACTTGCTCACTGTCCCACAGGTGTGCACACACATACCCACACAGACACACTACACACATCCCTCTCGCACTCACTCACCCTTATTCTCCCATCCCTCATGTGCTCACTCACTCCCCGCTCGCCCCTTCCTCCTGTCTCTTCTCTGCTAATCAGGGAATTCTGGCCAACCTGGCCTGTCCCCTCGGCCCTCTGCAGAAAGCCCAGCAGAAATATGAATGACATGGGGGCCAGAGGCTGGTTAGCCAGCCAGAGTCCACGCACTGGTGGCCCGAGCTCCCGCCCCAGCGATGCTGCAACATCCCGGAGAGTGGCGTTGGAGGCTGGAGCCAAAGCCTTGGCTGGTAATGAAGTGTTCTTTTGCCCGGAACTGTCTCCTGGGCTCCCCTCCCACAGGAAGGTCAAGGAGTGGAGGCTGAAGATATGAATCGGGTTCCCATGCTTCTGGCATCGGAGGCTCTGATTTCCCAACGCACATGGAGAAATGCCTTTTAACTCATGACTTTGCAAAGCAACAACTGAAGAAGGTGAACAGAACTGAAGTCACACTGTGGAACAAGTATCAGCAGGTCGTTAAACATACAGAGAGACACAGGTGCACATCAGCTTCAAACGCTGCACACACGTAACTGCACTGTGAGCTCATTGCTAACCTGCATCCCCCTGCTGCTCAGCCAGTAGCCCGGCCCCGGTTTGTCCACGTGTTCCGCTTTTGTCACCTGGTTCTGTCCTCCACCTGTGTGTCCCCAGCTAGTCCACACTTGTCTCCTTCCCGGGTCGGGGGAACAGGCTGATGCAGCCACTCAGCTCTCCATGCCCCCGGCTCCAAGTTCAGTCATACAAGTACAGAACCTTCCTGCATCGGCACACAGTCAGCCTGCTGTCTGGCCACGGGGGGCCCTGCGTGCCCTCAAAGGACAAAAGGCCTAGAAGTTTTCTGCCCACCCATCGTGTGCATGTCCCATGAACCCTCGTGGTATGTCCCTGCTGGAGAAAAGCCTGTGACTAGCACAGGGTGTGGTGGAGAGATCCACATGCCTTGTGCGCGCAGCCAGGGAGAAGGTGCCTCTTCCACCAGGAGCCATGTGTCCATCGGAATCCTTCCTCCTTGTTACAGCTTCCTGTCTCTCCCTCAATATCAAACCTCCACACCCGCCCCCCGCCCAACTCTGGTATAAAAAACAGAGCTAAAAACCAACCACGCATCAAGTGGTGGGTTTACCATTTTCGTGCTGAGTGTTCAGTGGCCGAGACACCAGAGAGGATGGGGCTGGTAGTAAGGCTGTGTGAGGAAGAGTCCTGGAAAGCCGTAAGTATAAGCCCGCAATTATATACATGGACTTAACCTCTTTAACAGCCACCTCAGGTTGATGTGCACCCCCTAGCAAACACCCCTGGGATTTCCACGACTCACTCGCGTCGGAGCCAGAAGGGTAGGCTCAGCCTCAACCTGTTCCGTGTTGTCGGGGCTCCGGGATCCAAGGGGAAGGAGCAGCTCTCCCTGGGACACTCTGGTCTCACGGCAGAGGGCAAAGAGAGGTGGGGCAGCCATGCAATGACTCCTCAGTCTTATGCAAAGAAATGCCGCCATGCTGACCCTCCATTCCTGACCCGCTCCATGATGCGGTGGCTCACAGCAAAGGATCAGTGGATGAGGACAGTCACCTGGCCCTGATGACTCAGGTAGTACAGGTAAGTCATCTGTCCCAACTCACCTCATTCAACCATGTACCTGAGGCCTGACTGGCTTCTGGAAAGCAAATCTGAGAGCAAACCAGTCCCGACAACCCTTCGTGTTACCAAGAAGACACGGGGCCCTTCTCATAGTAACTGAAACCCACTGGCCTCAGGCCAGTGGCGGATGCCTTCTCCTTTTACAGGCCGTGTTCTAGCAGCAGAGCAGGCTGGGATGTGTCCTGTTGTCCCCAGTCCCGCTCCCACTGGCATTTACGGGAAGCCCCTTCCACGAAGCGGGAAGCAACAGTGGGCTCCAGTGACCTAGGGAGACTCCCTTCAAAGCACTGGATTGGAGCTTGCTTGTCTCCAAGCCTCCGTTTTGTCTTCCTTCACTCAGGAAAAACATACAAAGTCGTTCCATGAGTCAATTCCGGGGAAAATGACCGCACAGCATTCTAGAGAAACGTATCAGCAGATTTGCTGGAAGAGGTGGGAGGGCAGCCCTAATGGACTTGGGAAGACAGGGCTTTGACAAGGGTTTGAAACTCCCTGATAAACGCTTTGTTGAAGAGCTGAGTCTTTTACACTCCCTGCCAAAATTAGAAACCAGCTTTGTTTTCCCTCTGTCTTAACAACCCCAGTGCTTAATCAGCGACTGTGCAGGAAAAAGAGCCGTGCGCTTAAGTCGGGATGTCTGTAACTTGGAGGACAGCCTCCCGTCTCCAGAATCGCCCTGTCCAGGAACCATTTTTCCTTTCACCTCTGACCAGACACCCAAGTGGAACATCTGCCGGCTAGAGCAGGAAGGAAATGACACAAGGAGAAAGCCCCCACAAATATGTCAGCTTTGCCCAGGCGGTCAGTTCAAGCGAGGTGCATGGAAGAATCGAGCACTTGGCAGAAGGAGGGGAGAGGGGAGGGGCCCACGAACCCTGCCAGGCTCAGTTTCTCAGAGATGTTCCCAGGCTCTGTGGAGCCTGGGCTCACCCCCCACCTCCGCACACCCTCCGTGATGGCCGCATGTGCTCTCACAGGGTTTCTTTGCCCATTCTAGCCATGGGCAACTTGAGATGCTGCACAGAGTGTGGGCCTGCCCCTATTCACCGCACAAGGCAATGCATGGACCAGTGACCGCACACTTTCTCTAGGAAAGAGCAGCAGGTGAGTGACTGAGCCCACCGTATAGCAGGGGAATGCAAGGCAGCTGCGTAGGAAAGGAGTGTTGGGAGGTGCATGGAGTCATCCTTGCATTGTGAAGTGGGAAGAACACCATCTCGTGGACAATGGCACTGCAAGGAAGCTTTGTTACTAGGAAGGCTGCATTTGCACCTGAGTATCAATGCCGAGAGAGGCAGGCCTGTGATAGAAGCAATGTTCCAACACAGAAGGCTACAAACTCCCAATCTAATTTGATACAAAAATTCAAGCTATTTTGGTTTCTGTTTTCCCACCTTAGATTTGGTCTATTCTGGGACAGGCCAGGAGGGAGAACAATTCTGCCCAGAAAGCACACACCAAGCAACTGTGTTTATGAGTACAGCCTTCTGTACGGAAGGGAGAACTGGTTTTTTCTGTTGCTAATGACTCTGAATGCTGTTTTAAAAGCTCATTCTGGCCCTGGCTGGCGTAACTCAGTGGATTGAGTACAAGGCTGTGAATCAAAGCGTCGCCAGTTCGATTCCCAGTCAGGGCACATGCCTGGGTTGCAGACCAGGTCCCCAGTGGGGGCCACGTGAGAGGCAACCACACATTGATACTTCTCTCCCTTTCTTTCTCCCTCCCTTCCCCTCTCTAAAAACAAATAAATAAAATCTTTTAAAAAAAAAATCTCATTCTGATGCAGCCCTCAGCAAAGCCAAGAAGAGAGATGGCTTCGGTGTGGAGGGGAAACAATGGATCCAGGTGGGGGGCGGGAAAAGGTGAGAAAGGTATGGAAACACAGAGAGAAGCTCCAAATCCAGGGACCCCGTGACCATGGGGCCAGAGGTGTCAAGTGTGGCACTAAGTCAGCTTGCTGCCATGATGGGATGTCCCCCTGGATGGGGGAGGGACATCCCCCATCTATAAAAATTTTTTTTATCAATTTATTTTAGAGGAAAAAGGAGGGAAAAGAGAGAAAGAGAAACATTGATCTGTTGTTCCACTTATTTATGCATTTATTGGTTGATTTTTGTGTGTGCCCTGACCAGGGAGCGAACCCGCAACCTTGGTGTATCAGGACAACCCTCTAACCAACTGAGCTACCTGGCCAGGGCTGGAGGGGTGCAGTTTAAATGCCCAGGAGCTTCTTCAACTCAGCCACCTGCCGGAGGAGATCCCGGCCTCCCCCTGGCCAGTGCTGGGTACCCTGTCCAGCCTTGTATCCTGCCCCAGTTCCACACACTCAGCACATGGAGCATGCACGTACCCCACAATGCCAAGGGGTATCCTGGCACCGTGCAGGGGTGGGCAGCAGCTCCTCTGTGCTAGGGGCTGAATTGAACAACCTGAGCTAGAACAGTGGGTGCGAACACACCCCAGGAATAAGCATTCCTTTGAAACCAAAGGGGTTGGGGGATCCCCTGTGGTAAAGCAAGTTTGGGAAACGCTGACTAACATGGCGTCTACCTACGATTGTGTGACATCATGGGAGCCAACCTCCAGGTGGCCCTGAAGACCTTGGCGCTTGGCCTTTATGTTACCAAAATCAAACCCCAAGCCCCGTTGTTCCTGGCTATGGAGCGCCCCAGGGAAACTGCATCCAGAGGAGCCCATCTCCTCTCTTGAAGGATAATGGGGTTCAACCCTCAGAGTGGCTTCAAAGGTCAGGGTGGTCCGGACACCCAGCACCTAAGTCACCTTCCCAGGCTGTTTCCTGGTGTCACCCGAGCCTGCTGTCACACCTCAGAAACAGACTGAACCTCATTCAAGACTCACGTCCCTCATCTGCTAAATGGGGATGACCGCAAGGCCTCATAGGACCTCAGCAGATTAGGTGAGAGCAGGAAATGCCAGGTCCTGGCTCATTCACTGTCCCCCTTGCTCCCCCCTCCACCCGCCCCCCCACCTGCTCTGCCCAGGCCTCCGCCCTCCGGGCACCCTGCAGATGGTGCGCTAACGCTAGAACTTGCATGATGCTACACAGCAAGAGAGATCCATTTATTAGAGGGATCGACTGGGGGAAATCTTGCTTCCCTAAAACATGATTTTTTGCTTCATGAAAGGATTCACTTAAAATAGCTTTATTGCTTCACACATTTACAGACAATTAACTACTCAGGAAACTAAGAGAGGAAGCATTTGAGGGTGCTTGATGATCAGTTAGAAATGAAATGTCAGCCAAAGGTAAAATATTTATAAAAATCAATTGACACACAATTTTCTGGGAATATTCTTAATTCTAAAACGAGCAGGCATTCCAACACAGATCCCACCCCTGTGTTCCAGCATGAAAAACGGCCTCGGTCCCTGAAAGACTAACAAAAATAGGGCCATTGCCTTGCTAAATGGTCGTAATTTCATGGTGAAAAATGCCCCGTAATTACATTGTCAAGAAGCCAGTTCACATCATCTCCCCAGTTTGTGTTTCAAATTCCCCTCATTAAACAGAACTCACACCTGTTTCATGTAAAAATCCCTCTTCCCATTTCAACATGCTGCCGTGAATACTCCACAGGGTGTGCCAAGAGGAGGACTGGCTGACCTCTGGGGACCACAGCTGTGGAGCCTTCTCTGTCGCCCAGCAAGCTGACTTGGTGTGGGACACCCACAGGGAAGCAGCTGGGCACCTGGACTGTGGTCCACCCCTCCACGGGCCACAAGCCTGCCCTGTGCAAACCCTGCTCCGATGCCGGTCCAGTCCCCCAGCCCTAAATCATACGGGGCTGCAGGGCCCACAGGAGCCTGGCTTCAAAAAACCGGACTTTACTGTGGATGGAGCACCACCTCCCACACACGTTCCCCTACACACCCTCAAGGGCGCTAGACGAAGAGCAGGCAAAGGAGCCTCATGAAGAAGGCAGGTCTGGGATGAATCTTAAAGAATGGATGATAAAGCAGTCACGACCATGTCTGAGCCCTTCCCATTTCCGGCCCTTGCAGAGTGCTTTTCATGGGACTCTTCACCACGTCACTCTTCTGTCAACACTTGGAAATTGCTATTGCTATTTTCATTTGACATGAGGTCACTCTGACTCCTGGGGTTAAATAAGGTCACGCACCGCCAGCCAAGTAGTAATTACATAATTTTAACACATGTCTCTTTGACCGCAAAGCCCATGTTGTTTGCTAGAATTCTACCCATTAAGATGAGTAGGAGGCAGGAGGAGCTGTGGTTTTCAGGGAGGCAAAAGGAGAGGTAGGCGTTTGAATGGACTCAGGACTGGGAAGAAGGGGGACCTGTGCTTTTCCCTGCGCCTACAAATATTAGGGGGAGAGATGGCATCATTAGATGCATTTGTACCTCTTGACAACCCACGAGGTTAGTACCATGATCTCATTCGGCAGATCAGCTGATGGAGAAGTCAAGGTCATGAGAGAGAACACAGCATGGCCAGAGGGGGGCTTTCAAGAACAGGTGCCTCTCTCTTGGATTTTGTGTCTAAATAACAAGGCAAAGTCCCCATGCCTGCAGGGACATCGCAGCCACACCTGGCAGAAGTCACATGCACAGTCCATAAGGACACGGGAGCCTTGGATCCCCCAGTCATCTTCCGCCATCTGTTCTGATACACCCCGCCTCTTTCCCTTGGGACAGAATAGAATGACCACTGAGCCCCCTCATATGAATGTTCTGTGACAAATTTCTCTCTGTATCAGATGCAGCACAGCATCTGCTCCAGCAAGTTCAAGCACAGGGATTTATCATGAGACAGTGAATGGTTTACAGCTGGAGAAACAAATACTAGGCTGGCTTTCCAAGAATGACAAGGAGCCGCCCCTTGCCAGAGTCCCTAAGCTCTTATCACACTGTGATGGTCCCCGGCTCTGGAGCAACAGGGCTCGTGCCCGAGCCACACACGCAAACAGGCCCAAATGCCGCCTCTCTCCCCTTCTGACTCAGCTCAGGATGCAAGTCCCTCCTCAGTCATCTAGTCGGTCATCCTAAATGATCTCTGGAAACTTCGTCGTGAAGGAGTCCAGGAGACATTGGTCTTCATTCATGAAAACCCATCAGCATGGCTGCAGAGGGAGCTCTTCCTCCGTGTGCACCCCACCCCCACCCCCGCCAGCAGCTTTTCTCCACATTCCTCCTCACAGCACAGGGCATCAGGTGTCCGCCACAAGAAGGACGGGGGCCCTCAGCACGGGCATCGAGGGTAGAAACCTCCAGCCTTCATTTGCATACCAGGAGGCACCCTCCAGGCAAGTGACCACAGGCTGCCTGCCACCTGAGGTGCTGGCAGATGGTGCCAAGAAAGAGAATGGGAAGGGGGCTGGGTGGCAGGTGCCAGGGACCCTTGAAGTCCTGTCTTCAAGGTCCCCTTTGCTTTGGAGGTGTTGGAAGGAGCAGAGTTCCAACAGAGCGAGTGAGACAGAGCCCGAGGAATACAGGGTCTAGTCCATCCTTTGTCCCCTGTGGACCACCACCCTCTCTGAAGGTCTTGGAGAGAGACGTTTTAGTCAGTTTGCTTCAGGGACTGAAATCTTGGGGAACCAGGTAACCAGGCATGGACTTGGCCCCAGGTACCTCAGCAGAGCAGAGCTCCTCACTGCAGCCACCAAAGGGCAGTCCTCCCTGCTTTCTCTCAGGCCACCTCAGGGACAAAGCCAGTTAATTAGCCCTTCAAGACAGAGTCCCAGTGCTTGTATCCAACCAGTCTGATGCCAGCAGAGCCTAAGAGGATACAGGTCATGAGGTACAAAGAAGAATTCAAAACCTGAATCAAATTCCAGGGATGACCAAGAAAGCACCCTTTTCCCTAAATGACCAATACTCAGGAAATGCCTAGGACTCAGCTCGGACTTGTGTTCAGCATCTCAAAGGACCTGTTTTTCTGTGCTACACATGTGCCCGTGCACAGAGACACACCTGTGCTGTCACCTGGAGGAGGCCCGCACTCCAGAGCCTGCAGCTCAGAGCTCAGGTGGAAGCCCTCCAAGGCCTGCCCTGCTCATCCCTCCCTTACAGGACCTCGAGAAGGCGCCGGGACATCGGCCTCAGTGCCATGCCTGGAAAAGGAGTGCCCACACATTTGGGAGACGGTCAGGGGAGTCCTGACAGATCTTTTACCACAATGCAAATTCATTACAGATTTTCTGATGGCAAAGCTTTGGGAGGAGAGGGAAGGGCAGGGTCTTACAGAACACATTGCTCATGGTTGATCATTAAAACATGGTCTGGAACAAAGTGATTTTCAGTAAATCTGTTTCACCTGGAGTCAACAGGCATGGATAAAAATCAAGGCTGAGTTTTTTTCTTTCAGACATGGAGAAAATACAAGAGGTTCAGAAAGGTAAACATTTATCCCAGGTCACACCAGGACAGGTGAGAGTCAGGTGGAGTCCCAAGCTCTGTGGTTTCAATCTCCATCCCTGCCCGGTGGGGACAGGTGCGCTGCCATTGTTCCCATGGTGACGGAGTAGCAAACCCAGGCACTGATGTCAGGTTATCATGGCATGGGCATCTGCTGGATTCTCAAGTCAGCCGTGGTTGGGTCTTTTTTTTTTTTCAGTTTAAAGGGGTTTTTTTTATTATTATTGATTTTAGAGAGCGGAGGGACAGAGAGACATCGATTTCTTGTCCCACTTATTTATGCAGTTATTTGTTGATTTTTAAAAAGATTTTATTTATTTAT
>JAPYXV010004083.1:0-11673 GCA_028533065.1 Trachops cirrhosus
GAGCTAAGAGCCTGTGATTGCAACCAAATGGAACTGGGATATACTGAGACACAGGGAATTATATATTTTTTCTTAATTAAATGCTCCTTGTGTTTTTCTTTCTGGCCTTGACTGCTATTTATTTTTCTCTAGTAGTATCAAAGCAGCATGACATTCTCAATGAGGGGAAAACAGTTACTTATGGTCGTAATGGAAATATTTACTGGCAGCAGCCGAGAATATGTTCCTCTAAGGGGAAGTGCATTTGTCAAAGATTTGCTTGGATTCTGCCTTCCTTGCCGAGAATAGTTATTTACTCTTAATTAGCCCTAAATACAGTTGAGCAGAGGAAGGGCCTTATTTTAAAGCCATCATTGCTGGTTTAAACCTGACTGCAGCTGAAAAGAATGACTGAGAGTGCTAGAAAGGGCAGGCATTGGCACATGTTAGAAATCACCATCAATAATAAAATCTGACGACAGGAAAAACATGTATGTTATGTCCTCATAAACATAGCCTGAGTGCAAGTAAACCCACATAACAGCATGTGTGGCATGGCCGAGTTGCTCTGGATTTAATTTAGAACAACATAAAAGATCCAGTATCAGCGGCAAGGTGCTAACCTCGGTTTCGGCGTGGGAGGGGCATCTGTTATGAGAACTCAGGTGGTTTTCTGAGGTTGCACCACATCCTTTCCATTTGGGAGGAACCTCATAGATATCGGCCATTCTCTGAAGGTGACTTTACCTATCCAGAGTGTCAGAGAGTACAGTTGATCTTCTTAGCAGCTCCTGGCTCTTAATCGCCCTTTCTCAGTTACATACACACATACCCCTTCGTGGCTAATTGAATGTCTATTATTTCCTGCCTGCAATATAATATAATTGAATTATCCTGAACATTTTTTGCCCTTAGGCTGCTTTCAGGAACCGGGAAGGAAACACTTCCAGCGTGGATGGGCGGACCTCTGTCATCGGAGCTCTCCCTCCCTCTACACTTTTCTGTGGTCCCTGGATCACCTACCTGTGGGTCTCAGGGGTGGAATAGCCGAGGAGGTCTCTCTCTCAGCCCATGTGCATCTGTGCTTGCTTCCCACCACCTTGGGCCCAGGCCAGCACTGTAGTGTTTTATACTTACCTAACTTCAAAACCTACAAACCTGTTCACCACCGTCGTCCGCACAGGCACGTCCCCAACACGCCCAGAGGTTTCTCTGATGACAGCCACACATCCAGACTATGACCCCATCCCGTGGCCTCTTTTCCTGGGCTAAGGAGCAGAGGAAGTTCCTTTCCCTTTCAATCCCAAGGCAGGCCCACATATCCTGCCCTAGGATGACTGGCATTTCCTTTAGTGGTAACCACCACCGCCGCCCCCACCCCCAGCCTTCTATAAATGCAAACCTCACCCTTTCTGGCAGTCTTGATCTGGTGGGAGCAAACGAATCGCTATTATTGAAATCCACCATTATTTAAATTAGATCTCAGTTCAGAAAAGCTGATCTCATTCCCCAAACCCAGCCAGCCTGGAGGAAGGGAGCAGAGCATCCTGGGTGCTCTCCTGCAACCAGCCAGCTCCCGTCCCTGGAGCACAGAACTGCCTGGTGTGGCCCCTGGTAGGAAGTCCCTAGCCCACCAGGGTGAGGACCAGCATTTTGCGAGGCTGAGTTTTCACACTCATAGGAAGTATGAGTGAAAATAAGACTTTCTTGATTTTACAAAGAATTAAAAGGTAGAATTTCTTTCTCAGAGACATTTCACAGACACTATGTATTTCCATGTGTGACTCCTGGTGGTTGACTTTTAAGTCTTAGAGAAGAAAAGGAAGATCCCAGTGGGTCACACAAATGTATCTTAGTTAACCAGAATAACCAAAACACCCTCCAATCTCCAATGTGAAAGTTTTTATCATAATTCTTAGAGACACGCTCTTTGCCTCTTGCTGCATAAAATCCACACCCCCAGGAAGTATATGTGGAGATTTAAGTCAAACCTGCAACCCAATGCGAAAATAACCCCAGGCCATGCTTTCCCGAGAAGTACAGGGATGACAAATTAAAATACAATCGCTATTTTGTACAACAGCTTTCATAAGTCTCTCCTGGCCCTGGGGAAATGAGCAAGATGTTCTTTGTGAAGTCCATACTGATTAAGCCAAATGTGGCCAAAGGAAATCGAATGTCCTTTCCATCTTTCTACGCCCGATCTCTGGTGGATAAGACAGGGCTGCAAATGGCCTAAAATATACACTCACATATAATTTCAGGAAGTGAAATGTCTAAAATAGCCCTTTGGAGAAATTACAAGTCGAAATATGTGACTTAAGTGAGAAGCCAGGTCAGTCAGGAAAAGTGCTGTTTGGCAGTTACTAATGGAAGACATTACAGAACTCAGCTACCTGGTCTCAGTTTGCAAGGTAGTGGGCTAGGTGAGGTCCCAGCAGACTCTTCAGGCCTGTAGTCGAAACAGGTCTGGTTGCTTGTTCCCAAGAAAATAAATTGGCCCAACTTCGGAGCTCTCCAAATGTTCAGGCTTGAAATCAAAGATACTTAGTTCCCAAATGTTCCTGATAGTAATGTCAAGGAGCAATGCTCTGTATTAGAAAATTCAGTAGCTTTAAATTTTAATGCAAAAGCATGTGGTTTGGGGTGGTACCCATTCTTCTGGCAGCTGAAGAGCTTCCCTGGAATTTCCTTTCCATTTATTTATTCAACAAATGTTCACTGTGAGTGTGTCATGGACCAGGCACTGTTCTGGGTGCTGGAAAGACATCAGAGAAGTGAAGAAGAAATGTCTGCCCTCATGGACCTTACATTTTAATTGGGGGAGAAAAACGATGAAGAAGTAAATGTGGAGCATGTCATCTATGGATCACTGAGATGGAGGATCAGTAAAGCGGAGAAAGGGGATAGAGAGTGGTGAGTGTCAGGAGAATAGAAGCATGGACCAAGCATGGAAGAACAATGGGAAAAAAGGTCTAGAAATATACATAAAATAATATTACTCATGTCTCTAAGATGACTCTCATCTCCATGCTGTTACAACAAATGGAGGGGATTAGAAACTCCCTTATCCTCATAACCAGCAACATTTATTGAATCCTCAATATGTCCTCAGCCTTTGGCTAGGCATTCCTCATACATTTCCCCAATCAACCCCACCATCAGCATGATGATACAAGGTAAGAGAAGTTAGGTGACTGGCCAGAAGCCACACAGATAAGATAGTAAGTCCTGGACCTAAAACTTGAACCCAGGCTGACTACCCTTCCAGTGAACACCAAACTTGAAAGAAATAATAGCAACTATGAACTACCATTTACTGGGTACCTCCTATATGCACCTATTGTGTGAGGCGCTTTGCATATACTGACTAGATGCTGGGGGTTCTAAGGGAACACACATCACACAGACACCCACCATTCCAGAGCTTTCTTCTATTTTTGTTTTTCATAACACGTCCTCTCTGCCTTTGGCATATGCTTCTAACAAGGATGCCCCTTCTACCAAAATTTTCTGAGCTTCCTCACACAACTTCCCAATAAACCATCCATGCCGTGCTATCTGCCCAGCCTCATCATCTGTCATGCTTCTCCTTGCTCACACCCCTCCAGCCCCACTGGCCACCCTTCAGGTCCCTTAAACATGTCATACACACATCAGTCTCAGGGCCCTTGAACCTGCTGTTCCCTCTGCCTAGAAAGCTTTTCTTCCCTTACCCACGTGGCTGTTCCTTTGCATCGTTCGGTTCATGACTCATCGTCTTAAAGAGATGTCTTCTCTCACTGCCAAATACACAATAACACACGGACCTGCACCGCATCCTATTCCCTCCCTCTGCTTCATTTTCCTGCACCGCACTTAGCCCCTGCGGACATAGATGATGTTTGTTTTTTTTATCATCTGCCTTTCTTTATTAGAAGCTCTGTTTGGTTTACCTGTTTCCTCAGCAACGAGAACAATGCCTGGCATCTGAAAGACATTCAATACCTATTTTTAATAAATTATTAAATCACAGGGACTGTACCTTCTCAATGACATCTGTGCATCTTAAAGACCATTGTTAGCTTAACAGAGGAAAAAATGCAACCCTTTTTAAAATGCATCGGACTTTTCTAGGCAAGGTTAACGTTCTTTCACTGAGAGTGCAGTCCAATTCCTTTGAGGCAGACAGAATAGGGAGCCATTTCTCTGGGCTCCCGTCATCAGGGAGTCCTTGTGAAGCGGGAGCCGGTGGTGCACCCTGGCAGGGAGCTTTCATCTCAACACAGTCCCAGGTGACTTTTTAGACGACATTTGAAAGGAAGATGATTAAATGGTATGAAGGGCTTAAATGGCCACAAAAACAATTGTTCTTAATGTCTACAGGTTGGGAGGCTACAAAATAATCTAGGGACAAGATGCTAGGATTTTGGAATAAGGTGATTATAGAAGAAGTAAAGAAGAGTAGGTAACTATCAGGTATATTTTGTAGATGGACTTGAAAGATTAACAAAGGAAAATTGAGGGAAATGTAAAATATAAAGAGAATTCTTAGGATTTGGGCTTGATGATGATATTCACTGGAACAGAAAGCTAGAGTCAGGTGTTGAGACTTAGTAAGTTTGAAACGCTGATCAACCATCCAAGTAGAGATGTCAACGCTTAGGATAAAGCCTTAGAGCTCGAATAAGTCTTCAGCCACCAGCATAATTATGATATTTAAATGTTATAAATGGATGGATTTGTCTGGTGAGAGAGCTTAGAATGGGAGAGAAATCACAAGATAGAGCCTCATGAACAGTCTTGCAAAGCTAGGTCATGACACGCTCTAACCTGGACCATCTCGTTCTCACTGTGTCTCTTTTTTTCTCTCGATGGTTGTCCTGAGACCACACCCATCATGTTTGGAGGAAGCCCAGTCTTCCCAGCATTTGCAGTCAGACGTGGGAATGAGTGAGCCGTCAGATGATTCTAGTTACCAGCCTGAAGCAGTCCAGTTGACATAGAGTACAGCAGAGGCAAACTGTCTCTTGTGAGTCCCCCCAAAGAAGGGGATTCCCAAGCTGTAATTGTTTTAAGCCACTGAATGGGGTGCTTTGTTAGGCAACCTTGGATAACTAACCACAACCTACAAAGGACATGTAGTGTTTAGTATGAGTAGTGGTGTTGGAAGGGTCAATGGGAGATGACAAAGTGGAAAAATGTACATACAACATTTTCAAGAGGTTGAGCTGTAAAAGGAAATGAGGTTGGTGGTATAAGGAAGACATGAAAATCAGTATTTTTTTCTAAGATGGGAACTATTAGAATATGTGAACATGATGTGAATAATTCTGCAGAGACATAGGGGATTGATTTATAAGAGGAAAGAGGAATAGAACAAATCAACAAAGTCCTTAAGAAATTGTGAAAAACAGTTGTGAGATTGACCTTCCCCTTTACTGGGAAGAAAAAAAGAAAGATGAGTGTGGGTGGAAGCAGGTTTGCAGATTTGTTGGGAGGGTGAGTTTTCCATCTAAGAGTTTCTGTTTTCCTAAAGAAGAAAGAGGCACAGTCATTATTGGAGTTTGAAGGAGGCCCAGGGATGGTTTGAATAGAAATGGGAAGAGGGGTTGTAATTATCACCTTAAAATGTAGAAATGTGGTAGAAATGGCCCAGACATTCGGCTGCCAGTGTAGAAAAAGCTAATAGCTAGGTAAAACCAGACTCGGGGTTTCTTTCCTCAGAAAGTACATCATGCTGGAAACAACCTAAGTGCCCACCAGTAAATGAGTGGATCAAAAAGCCGTGGTACATTTACACAATGGAATACTACACAGCAGAGAGAAAGAAGGAGCTCCTACCCTTCGTGACAGCATGGGTGGAACTGGAGAGCATTATGCTAAGTGAAATAAGCCAGGCAGTGAACGACAAATACCATATGACCTCACCTATAAGTGGAACCAAATCAGCAAAATAAACAAGCAAGCAAAATATAACCGGAGACATTGAAATAAAGAACAAACTGACAGTGACCAGAGGGGAGGTTAGAGGGGAATAACAGTGAAAAGGAGAGAAAGGGTCATCAAGGAACATGTATAAAGGACCCATGGACAAAGCCAAAGGGGGTAGGATTGAGGATGGGAGGTGAATGTGGGTGGGGCGGGGGATAGTGGTGACGGGGAAAATGGAAGCAACTATACTTGAACAACACTTTTAGAAAAGAATTAAAAAAGTAGAGTTATTAATAAAGCAAATACTTAAATCATGTACCTAATTCCTGAAAAAAGGAAAGCCTCTGAAAGTGCGTTTTTGCCATCACAAATCGTAATATGGATATTAATTATTTGCTTTGTTCATAACTCTACTTTTCTTAATAAACTTGCTAATGAAGGTGAAGGGATTAGCCAAAGGACATATATGCATAACCCATAGACACAAATAACAGTGTGGTGATGGCCAGAGGGAAGAGGGGGTGGGGACTGGGTGAAGGGGGGCACCTGGAATAGTGTCAACAACAAGACTAGTTAATAAATACTGACATTTTTGAAAGGCTGTAAAACAAAACAAAAATAATTAAAAAAAGAAAGTACCTCAGACAGAGGGCGTGCAATCTGGGGGTGTCTGTAAGGTGGTCATCGTGGCAACAGACCACGGGGCACACCAGGAAGGGAAGACAGAATGATGGGCAGGTGCTGGGGCTCCTGGCCTGGTCGTCTCAGTGAGGCTGAAGGCATGTGGTGGTAGAAGTTCTTGAAGCTCTAGGAAAATTAGACACCCAGAGCTTGATGCAAGACGTAGGCATAAAAGTTTGGAAAGGTGGAAAGTGTTAGCTGAAGAGTTGTGGGTATCGTGTAAGGCAGCCACTAGGATGAAAGAGTCCAGGGACTGCTGCTCATGAAGGAAGCAAAGGTATCAACTAATTGGCATCAATCACCAGAGTCAAAGACTTTTCACCCTATTCTGAGAACAGATTGTATTGCCTTCAATGGGAAACTTTCTTAAACAAAAATGGACCTGGAAGGCTCTTTGAAAAGTTCCTCCTGACAATTTTCTTTTCTAAGTACTGTGAAAAATGACTGCGGTGTTTCTTATATGAAAGTTGATGGTGATGTTAAATGAAGAAATAAATGGAGACCTGTGGGAAGTCTTTGAAACGGAACTAATACACCTGTAGCTGGCTTACATAATAAATCTCTCTTTGTTTCTTGGTATTTGCCCTCAGATAAATTGCTGATCTTAGCCCATGCTCTGTTGCCTTCTACCTGCTGAGTCTGCCAGTGTAGCGTGATGAATCTTGTGGGGATGAATTTAATGCCTGCCATTACTATACTAGAACAAGGGCTGGGAGTGCTAATTTCAGCACTGAATACACTTTCTTTTTGGGATTTTCTGTTATTCTTTTGGTTTCCTTGTTTTGGAGAAGTTGGAGGTCATGAACTTATAAGTAGCATTATTGATACATTCCCCAAAATTGGGAGATGAACTGAACTATGGTTGTTGTGCTGAGACACATTCTGGAAGAACCACACACTTACAGCCATTTATTGGTAAATGTAATTGCTGAACATTTTCTAGAACACTCAGCAAAATAAAAAAGGCTGACCTATCAGGTGATAGTTTATAAATATTATTTATGTCTAAACCAGAGGTGAAAGGGAATTATAGAGCTCATCTTTCCTTCTGCCTCTTCTTATCCTCTCTTCCACACTACGGTCCCAACACTCATATAATCAGACCACAGAGCATTTATTTCTCCCAACCTTCAAAATTAATAAGTTACCCAACCTCTAGAATGTAGAGTTAGCCATGGTCTAATAAACTTTACGTGATGATGACAATGGTTTGTATTTGTGTTGCCCAATATGATGGCCACTAGTCATATGTGCTTACTTAAAACTTGAAATTTTATTTTATTTTATTTGAAGTAATTTAAATTTAAATACTGTAGCCACATATGGTTAATGGCTACCCTTTGGGGCAATGCAGTTAGATAATCAGATCCATTTATTGAGTGCAATGGAGGGTAATAGAAGACACAGAATGAATGAAACTTCCCTGTTGGAAACAACCTCAGTGTCAGTCCATCTGGCAGAATCCCTAACGTAGAGAAGCTCTGTGGAACAGGACAAGAAGGACAACTTATCCCCCAGCCATCATGCAAATGAAAAAGCTGACCCTCATAGTGTGACATAGGACTTAGGCAAAATGGTTATGAAATGTAACTAAGCCATAACAACCTTTGCTTGAAAAATAGGACACAATTATTAGACATATTGCTGAGAATGTTCAGAAACTCTCTTAGCCAAGTTTTTATGGCATAACAAACAACCCCAAATCTCTGTGGTTTACAATAAAATGCATTTATCATCATCGCCCCCAAGTCTTCAGATTAGCTGGTACAGTTTTACTCCTGCCTGCAGGGTGGGCTCAAGCCAACTACACTCATCTCCCATCCTAAAACCTGCGGCAGGTGGTCCAAGAGGACAAATGATGTCATGCCAGTGCATTTAGGGCCTCTGCTTCTGTCATCTGCATTAACATTCCATCGGCCCAAGTGCATAACCCAGCCAACTTCAGAGTCAGTGAAGCAGAAACTCATACTCCACTTACCGTACTGGGAGGAGCTGTGAAGTCACATGTCAAAAAGTATGGATATACGATTTGTTACTGGGAGGGAGCACAGCGTTTGGAACAATGATAACATCTATCACCAATATTTAGAACCCCATGGATTTGGTTAGGGTAATAAGTTTTCAGAGTGAGTTAATCCTTTTCTTTGGTTAATAGATTCTCCCTCCTTTTACCCTTCCTAACTTCTTTGGGTGGAATCAGCTCTCCGTGGTCACAGCAAAGAACAGACAGAACACCCAAGGTATTGTTGCCTCAGTTTCTAGTGACCCGAGCCAAATCACGAAGGCACCTAACAGGAGGAAGAGGATGGGGAAACCTGGGATCTACCTTCTCGCAACAGTGACCATCAGATGAAGCAGGGGTAGTCCCTGTGAACATGTTGTAACTCTCAGCTTAGTGACAGTGACTGTGACTATATAAGCAGATGACACAGCAGGCTTGTAATAGTGAAAATGATGTTGATGAGCTTGCAAGCTCAATGCAATCTTTAAAATTTCAAATCCAAGTTCAGCCCTTGCCATTTCCTTCTTTGTCAACTTCTCAACCCTTTCTCAGACCTTCTCCTCAGGCAGAACGAGGAGACCACATAGTGCTCCTCTTCCAATTACTGCTTTCTTTGTTTGCATGAGGGCTCTTAAAGCATTTCCTTATTCGTTCAATGAATGCTGAATGAACCTTGACTCTGCCAGGCAATGCTTTAAGTTCCATGGACACCGCAGTGAACCAAACAGAAAAATGTGTCTGTCCTCTTAGAGTTTACATTCTCGTGGAAGAGAAATGAGCAATTGGACAAATACATGCATCATACAATGTCTTTAAAAGTTAAAGCAAGATAAAGGGCTTGAGATTGACTGGAATGCTCTCTTACGCTACCCTATGGTGATGGGAAAGTTTGCTCTGAGGATGGGACCTTTGAAAAAAGACCCTAATAAAGTGAGGAATGAAGATAATGACAGGGAACTGTTTCAGTTGAAAGGAACATCGATAGGACAGGATTGTGTGAGGCCTGTTCAAGAAGCAGCTTGAAATGCAACATAGGTGGAACAGAGAGAGTTAAGGAGAGTGGAAAGAAATCAGTCTGAAGAGAGACTGGGAGCCACATTGTGTAGGACTTTGTAGGCTGGGAAGTCCCTGGAACATCTCAGGCACAGGAACAGCATGGATACAATGCTGGAGTGAGGAGGCGTGACATCCTGGAGCACGGAGGGTGGGGTCTGCCTGTTTCCGTGTCAAACGAACCTCTCTTCTCTGGGATCCGGCCTCCAGAGGTGTCCTGGCTTCATCTCAGCTCATCACTTCTTAAGCCTCCAGGGCTTAAGCCTCCAAGAATGCAGGCCTTCTGTGGTATCCCCTTCTTAATTTCACACGTCTCCCAATATCGTCTCTGAATTTACTGTGCTTTCTATTTTTGTCAGCTCAACCTAATGCAGTTCCCAAATTTAATACATTAGGATGGAAATCTAATCAAACCAGAAAACATGTAGCATTCACTGCACACACGCTTATTGTACATTTACTGTGTGCAAGGTTCTGAACAAGGAATAGAGAGGCTCAAATGTGAATTGAAATGGGCCTGGCGGTTCAGGAACTTACAGCTTGATATGGAATTTCCCAATTGTTTCCAATATGCAGACCTCCAGCACCATAAAAATTTGCAGTCTCCTGCCTAATAATTCTTTAGTGTATTCAATAGTCATTCACTGAGAAATTATGCAATGACGAGAAGCTATTATACAGCCAATAACACCTTTTATGCATCTCTTTCTCATCAGTGTAATGCCTTTTACATATTACTACATAATAAGTGCATGTCTGAAACCCATCATTGCTGAAACACATTACCTCTTCAGTACAATGTGGGAAGCAAATATAGATTTGCCAAAGCATTGTCATCATTTCACCTCCAAGTTACACCCCTGCATCCGAGGAGAAGCACAGAACTGGGATAGAGCTCAGCTGACCTCAGCTTTTCTACTCTGACCATAGGGACAAACTCAATGGATAGAAATAGGTTTATCACTTCTGTTACAAAAGCTCAGGCTTTAATGCTGCCTCAATATAAATGCCATCTACCTGTAGGAGTCTGAAAGATACTGGCCTGTGGGTAGCTGGGCTCTTGCATTAATTCCAAAAAGTAGGGGCAGGACCAGCTGCATAATTTTCAGGGCCTAGGGCAAAATGAACATGCAGGGCCCTTTGCTTAAATTTTTATTAAGAATTTCAAAATGGTGACAGCAGAAAATTAAACCAAGTACGGGGCACTTCTGGCCATGGGACCTTATTCAGTCTTACGTAACCAGTGCTGAACCGGGACCGGAAATGCGCCGGGATGGCTGCGGCAGACAGGGGCCTTCCGCGCTAGCCCAGCACAGTCTACCACCATCTGGCAACAGCCGATAGAACGGTGGCAACTGCCACGTGCCAGGAACTCCTCTAAGTGCTTTGTCTGTAACGTCACATGTAACTAAGGAAATAGTTACCATTATCCCCACTGTGTGGTTGAGGAAACCAAAGTCCAGGCAGGTTTATTAACTTGCCAAAGCTGGGCAGCTAGTGAGAGGGAGAGGCAGGATTCAGTCCCGTGTCGTCTGACTTGAGAATGTACATTCTTACCTCCTCGTGTGGATCTGCTGGCCTAATGCTCTTTAGCTTGCTTTGAGGACCGAAACAGAAAATGTAGGCAAAGTGATTGTTAATTTTATTTATATATATTGACCACTTCTTCTGTGTATTATTATTAACAGCATTTTAACATTGAGGAAGTTAAGAAACAGAGACAAGTAACTTGTTTAAGAAGGCACAGAGAGTGAGAGGTTGAGCCCGAGTTTCTACTGACAGTGAGTACGAGATAAGAAACAAAAGACAGGAGCATTGCTTATTTTATTTTATATTTTATATATTATTTTACATTACACTTATAGTATATATTATACATGTTATATATCCAGGCATAACTTAGTTATTGTGTGGTTATAAGAATATTTTGTGGTTCCCTGTAGGAGGGTTCTGAAGGCAGTAGCTTTAAAGCACTTATGGAAAAGGAATGCAAGATTATGTTTAAAATCAGAAGACATAATGCAAGTAGGCTCTTGCTTAAGTGA
>JAPYXV010004084.1:0-11673 GCA_028533065.1 Trachops cirrhosus
GAGAGCTCAAAGCCAGTCTTCCCTCCACCGTTCCAGTGGCCCCTCCCCGCTCACTGAGCGCACCAGGTTGTGGGGTTGTGTTTAGGCATCACGTTCCATTTCAAACACGAGAACCGCGCTTAACCACAGCCGTACTTCCACACGGGCAGAATCACAAGGACAGATTCGAGGAAACACCTCTCTCTCGCTTCCTCCAGGGCTCAAGTATGAGTCTGACGACCGTATGTCCAGGTTAGTCCTGGAGAGTTCCAGTTTACACCTGTCAACCCGGCACAACTTTTAAAGCCCCTGCTCACTCTCAAAAGTAGTCTGGGCCAGTCTCCCACCAACGAACGTACCCCCACACCCCGTCCAGTCAACTCCCACGACAGATCTGGGCCGGGCTGTGGCCTGCGTTAACCAAGGAAATGTGTCAGAAGTGGTCACATGCCAGTCTGGGCCCGCACTCTAAAAGGACTCGTGATTTCTGCCCCCCTTCTTGGAACGCTAGCTTTGGGGAGCCCCGAGATACTGTGTAAGAAACTGCGCTGCCCCCTGGAGTCTGCTCCCACTGAAAGAAGAACGCCCCTAGACTACGTGGGGAAGAAAACAGGCCCAGCTGTCCCGGCACTTCGATGCAGCCCCAGGTGACAGCGACCCCAGCCCTCCAGACAGCAGCCACACGACGCTCCAAGCAAGCCCGGAGAACGGCTACCCAGCTGGACAAGAAATACGAAACAGCAGCTGTTGCTTAACGCATGAAATCTGAGAGGTTTGTTACACTTCCCTGTGTGAGTCAAGGGGACTCCGGCTATTCTTCACCGAAGACTCCAAAGTCGGCTGAACTGACAGAAACTGGAGTAATGACAGTGTCCACTACTCTCCGGGGCCGGGAACGGACCCCAGACCCAGGAACTCACGGGAGCTCGGGCCCCAGGAAGGACTGCGCGGGTTGAAGCTGAGCGAGGCTTGTGGTTCGGGTATTTTTGCGCTGATCTTAGACGGGATTCCTAACTTTGAGCGGTTGCTCTGTTCTGAGTTTATGCTAAGCAGACACTTTAAAATAGTCACTACTACTACAGGGTTAAACAGCCTGCCCAAGAGTCCTACACTCCTGCATGACATAAAGAAACAAGATGGCATCTCTGTATCTGGGAGGTGGCATGTCACGTAAAAATAGTGAAGAACGGAGAATCCAGATCAAGGCACCCTGCGCTGGGTTCTGCCACTTACCGACTGAGACCTCAGGCGGCTGCCTGAGCTCCCCAGACCTCAGCTCCTTGTCCCTTACAAAGGGGAGGACGCCACCTGTGCTGCAGGGCTGCTGTGAGGGTTAAACAAGATATCTCTCTCCCTCTCTCTCTCTCTCTCTCTCTCTCTCTCTCTCTCTCTCTCTCTCTCACACACACACACACACACACACACACACACACACGGAGCTAGAGGGAAAGGAGGTGAGAAGGCTGGCATGGTGCCTTCAGAATTCCATCGGTCCATCCATACTCAGACTGTGGAACAGGAATATACATAAAAGACATGTAAAAGGCATCTGTAAGCCAATAAAGGTACTCATTGCTAAGAAATGCAGGCTAGAAACCTCTATTTTTTAAACTTCATGGAAAGAGTTTCTGTCCCTGTTTTTAAACAATCAGAAAGTTGTTACTGAGAGATAAACTGTCTCTAGGCACTAGTCTAGAAGCTGGAATATAAAAAACAAGATGAAAAAGTCCTCGCCTCACAGAGCTTACCTTCTAGTTGCAGGAGTCAGACCGTAAACAAGATAAATAAGGAAGTATGTTGGATAATGATAAGAGTGAGTGAGAAAACAATAAAGCAAGGAAGGGGAACAGGAAACATCAGAGACGCAGCTGAAGTTTTTAGACTGACCAGGAAAGTCCTACTGGGAAGGTGACATTTGGGCGCAGAAGGAAAGAAAGGAGGCCATGAGCCATCGGGCAAGGGGGGAGCAGAGGGGCCACGAAAAGGCACTGCAGGCAGAACACGACGCACAGAGACCCCAAGGCAGAAAAGCACGCTCACGACGGTCAAGCAGCAGCAAGCAGGCCCGGGACCGGGCAGAGAAGAAGGGAAGGCAGTCGGCACGGAGGCTGGGGTGGCAGTGAGCAGGTCTCGCAGGGACTCACCTGGCACGCTGCTCTCGGTGTCATGGGCAGAAAGGGTTCTGTGGTGGTTAGCGTCATGTGTCAACCTGACCAGCCAGAGTGCCCAGATGCCGGTCAAATATTACTGACTGTGTCTGTGAGGATGTTTCCGGATGAGATTAACATTTGCACTGGTAGACCGAGTAAAGCGGATTGGCATCCATAATGTGGGTGGCCCTCATCCAATCGGCTGGAGAGAAAAAAAGCTTGAGCTGAACACTGGATCTCTTTATTCTCGGGCCTTTGGACTGGGACTTGAACTTACACCACCACTTCTCCTACACCTCCAGCTTACTAACTGCAGATCTTGGAACTTCTCAGCCTCCAGTTACACAGGCCGATTCTCCTTATGATACGTACATATGTGTATATATGTACGTATATGTGTTACGTATATATCCTATTGGCTCTGTTTCTCTGGTGAACTCTGACTAATCAGGCTTAAAAGAGGAGTGATCTACTGGGTCTCTTGGGGTAAACAGGTCAAAGAAGAAAAGGACTGCAAGCTGACCATTGGATTTAGCAATATGGAGGTCTCCAGTGATGGTATAAAAACTTATGGAGCCCTGGCTAGTGTGGCTCAGGGGTTGAGTGCCGGCCGGCGAACCAAAGGGTTGCTGGTTTGATTCCCAGTCAGGGTACATGCCTCCTTTGCAGGCCAGGTCCCCAGTAGGGGGTGAGTGAGAGGCAACCACACCTTCTTTCTCTACATGTTATTTCTCTCCCTCTCTTCCTCCCTCCCTCCCCCCTAAAAATAAATAAATAAAATCTAAAAAAGAAAGATATAGAAAACACAATATAGGCAGTTACCCAGAGAATTTTTTAAAGATTTTATTTATTTATTAACAGAGGGAAAAGGAGGAAGAAAGAGAGGGAGAGAAACGATGTGTGGTTGCCTCTCGTGCGCCACCTACTGGGGACCTGGCCTGCAACCCAGGCATGTGCCCTGGCTGGGAATCGAACCCGCCACCCTTTGGTTCACAGTCCGACACTCAATATACTGAGCCACACCAGCCAGGGCCAGAGAAATTTTTTTAAACAAGGGAGAAGTAACATCCTATTTACATGCTGTTGAGCTACAACAGAAGAAAAATTCAGTGATACAAAGGATGAGTGAGTGACAGAGTCTCTGAGTAGATAGAAGGCAACGGGGTCTAATGCACACGCAGAGACATTAGCCTGGGCTTGGAGCGTGAACAGTCACAGAAGCTAAGGCAGATGACGCGGCACAGATGCGGGAAGGTAGCACATGTGGCAGCAGGAGCCGTGGAAGTTTTCTTCCAACTGCTTCCATTTTCCCCAGTGCAATACAGGGAGGGTGTAGAAAGAATGGAAGGTTCAGGTGAGGTGAGTGCTGTCTAGGTGAGTGAACTGCAGCAGTAGAGCAGAATATAACAGAACGGGCCTGCCTAATCTTGGTGATTATGACTTTAAAGTGAGACTAGTCAGGACAGTTTCTCCAGTCACATTCAGCTGTGTAAATACAGGCAAAGAATAAGCAAAAAAGGCTGCATGAAGCAGGCTGTAACAGATGCAGTTCACGCACCTCCCCAAATCCACTGAGACTAGCCCGCTGCTCTGCCGCCCAGCTGAACATCCCCACAAGGGCCAGCAAAGGCTCATGAGCCTCACGCGATCCTAAAGCCCCAGCCTCCGACATGTGTCTCCTCGCCTCATACCACCAGCTGCCCCTGCCTCCCCCGGGGTAAGGGCTGGGCTTCAGTGGCTGACGCTGTGCCCACGGCGGCAGAGCCGCAGCAGCTCAAACGCCCAGACTCAGCTGCCTCTCCAGCAGCTGCCTGGAGAGGCCAGCGACAAACCCAACAGCACAGATGAGTGAAGACCCTATGGGGCGTGACTCTGACCATGAAGAGACAGGAGATGGGAAGGAGCCAGCAAATAAATGTTTCAGCTGTCCTCTCCATATACCTGCCCCTCCCCCGGGAGTATCCCAAAATTCTTATACACTACCAGTAGGAATGTAAAGTATGGAGAAGTTTTCAGTTTCTTAAAAATGAAGCATACAACTACTATATGATTTCATTCCTGAATATCTACCCAAGAGAAAATATATGTTCATGCAAAGATCGTACAGGGAGGGATATTCAGAGTAGCTTTATCTGTCATCGCCAGGCAATGGAAATAACGTAAATATCGCCCTGGCTTGTGTGGTTCAGTGGGTTGAACCGAGGGTCACTGGTTTGATTCCCTAGTCAGGGTACATGCCTGGGATGCAGGCCAGGTCCCCTGTTGGGGTGTGCAAGAGGCAACCAATCAATGTTTCTCTCATACATTGGTGTTTTTCTCCCTCTCTTTCTCCCTCCCTTCCCCTCTCTCTAAAAATAAATAAAATCTTTTTAAAAAAAGAAAAAATAATCCAAATATCCATCAAGAGGTAAATGAATAAGAAACTTCTGGTGTATCCATATAATGTAATACTACTCAGCGATAAAAAGGAATAATCAATTGATACATGCAACCACATGAATGAGTCTCAAAATAATTATGCAAAATCAAACTAGCCAGAAAAATAGTACATATAAGTTAAGACTCCATTCATATAAAACTCTAGACAATGCAAATTAATCTATAGTGAGAAGAAGGAGATCAGTGGTTGCTTGGAAGGGGGCAGGTAGGAGGAATTACAAGGGCACAAGGAAACTTTTGGGGGCGATGGATATATTCAGTATCTTGTGATAATAATTTCACAGGTGTATCCCTATGTCAAAACTAATCAAACTGTAAACTTTAAATATGAAAAGTTTACTGAATGTCAATTATACCTCAATAAAACTTTTTTTTTAATGCAACACATGGATCATGTTTGAATCCTGATCTTGACAAACCAACTGTTTAAAAGTAGTTGACTGGACCGCTTCTCAGCCTTTTGGCTAAGATCAAGTTTATTATCTGTCCTTATCAGTTTAAAAGTAGTTGACTGGAGATTTAATTATATTAGGAAATAAGCATTAATTTAATTGTAATATTTGTGGATAGGTTTTTTTGTTAATGTTTTTTTTTTATATTTTAAGGCTTCTTTTAGAGCAATTGAGCTTCACGGCAAAATCGAGGAAGGCAGAGAGATCTCCCATGTACGCCTGCCCGAGACGTGAACGGCCTCCCAGATCACCCACACCTTCACCACGGGGGGCATCTGCAGCACATGACGGACCTACACTGGGACATCAAACCACAAAGGGCATAGTACACCACGGGATTCACTTCCGGGGCTATACATTCTATGGATCTGGACAAGCACCTAATGATATCAACACGGTATCACACGGAAGTTTCACTGCCCTAAAATTCTCTGTGCTCCACCTAGTCATCCCCCCTCCCCCACTCTAACTCCTGGCAACCACTGATCTTTCCACTGTCTACGCAGATTTGCCTCTTCCAGAATGTCACGTAGTTGGACTCACACAGTATGTAGCTAGACTGTATTCTAGAGGTAACATACTTACAGATGGACAGGTACATAGATCAAGGTAGGCCTCATTGAGAAGGTAACATTTGAGCAAGATTTGAAAGAAGTGAAGGAGATAAAATCAGAGAATACTGCAAGACCAGACAGAACAGGTCTTACAAGGCCACCGTGAGGTCTTTTGCTTTTAGACCTGAGTGGAATGCGGCCATTAGTGAGGCTGTGAGCAGCAGAGAAACATACTGACTATCTTAATATGCAGGACAGGACTTACTTAAAGCTGCAGCAGTAACTGAGTTACAGATGATGACTGTTTATAGGACAGGAGCAGTGGAGGCAATGAAGCGATTGTATTTTCCAAGCTACTATAGATGGTCTGCAGACAAGGATACAAAAATTACACAGGCAGTTCCCACCCTCAACAGGTATGGGAGAGATACAAAAACTAATAATCACTTAAAAATAGAGAGGCGCTACCCTGGCTGAGCCGCTCCGCTGGCTGGAACACCGTCCTGTGCCCGTGCGCCGAAACGCTGCAGGCTCAATCCCCAGTGGGGACACAGGTGGGGTGGGCAGGCCCCCGTCTGTGTTTCTCTCTCCCATCTCTCCCTCCCCCCTCTCTCCCTCCCCCTCTCTCTCCACCTCGTCCCTGTCTAAAGTCAATAACGTGTATTTGGGAGAGGATTAAAAAATAGAGAAGTGCTGTAACAGAGGTAAGCAACACAGCCCAACAGGAAAACAGACGACGTGAACCCAGCCTAGGGGAGAAGTGGGAGAAGAGTCCGTGATAACTCTGAACAAATGCTGCCTGAATTATTACGTGCAGGTATCTCAGTCTCAAAGCTCCTATACCCCGTTTCAGTGAACGGCACCACCAACCACAGGTCCCCTGAACCAGAGGCCCAGGTGTATCTGTGCCCCACATCCAATCTGTCATTTCAGCCTGTCCATCCAACGAACAGCTGAAGAGCTTTCCAATCCGTCCTCACTTGCCTCCTGAATCAGGACTCTCAGGGCGACCCCCCATCAGAGCTCAAGTCCGGGGAGCTGCGACCAGCACGCAGCAGTGCCTGCCGACCAGGCTTCCGAGGGGGTGAGTGGTCTTCCGACCCGGCCGCGAGCCCGCTGACAAGCCCTCCCCAACCCAACCCGCAACAACCTTCCCGCGCTGCAACTGCATTCACAGCCCTCGTTTCACGAAAATGTCACACTACTGCTTTTATAACGCAGACATTAAGGAAGGTGTGTTGTTTTTATGCGTACCAGAGACATGAGTCTTGGTGATTGTTAAAAAATCACTTAACGTTTAAAATGAATTCCAAATGGAGAACAGCTGCTAATAAGTACAGGACTTCTTTTCAGGTAATAAAAATGAAATCAGATCATGGTGATGGCTGCACCATTCTGAGTAATACTAAAAACCGCCAAACTGTACACTTTAGAACAGTAAATATTATGGCACGTGAATTATAGATTTAAAAAGCTATTTAAAAATAAAATAAATCCCTTAGCTGGTACACAAGGCCCTTGTGATCTGGTATGTGCAAACCTCTGTTCTAACTTCCATCACTTGTCCTAATTCTCCCTCAGGCTTCAATAACATCAAACTACTCGTGATTCCTCAAAACAGGCAAGCCCTCACTATGCACAGGATCTAAACTTGTGGCTCCCTCAGCCCCAAGTGTTTTTCCTTCATCTCCCCTTCAAGGTCACCTATGGAAAGCCAGCTGTGTCTCTCACACACAGTTTCAACCACCTCACTTCCTCCCACCGCGCCCCAGGCTTTCAGAGCACAGGCGCACCTCTGTCACGTGGCACTTATCACACCAGACGAGGCGTTTTATACCATGGAAAGCAGTATCTGAAAGTAATTAAGTCTAATACATATACAAGTTTATTTTCCACAATGTTCCAATGTCACTGAAAAGCAAATTTACTATGCTTCTGCCCCCACAAATGCTTTTTGATTAGCAAATATAGCAGAACTCTTACAATTATTAAATCTGGTTGTTGGACATACAGGATTCATGAATATTCTATTTATTCCCTATATGTTCAAACTTCCCACAAGCAAATTTACTAATGCAGGAAAACTATGTAACTATGTAATACCCTATAACAGAAAAAGTAGAAGCAGTCTACCACTTCCTTACGTAATGAGTTCCGGAAACTCACGTGGGAGCGGAAAGAGGGAAAGCAAGGCAACTGACATGCCTTCAGGGGCATTATGCTCCTGAAAAGCGAGAAACTGAAAAACACTTAATTAAATCTCACCTGACTTTTCCAGAGTATAATTCCAATCTCATACATGTTCTTAAATAGCTTTCGTTCCCTTCACAATTAAATAGTCAACCAACTAATGTGTCTGACAGTGGTGAAAAAGTTGCATGCTTTTAGTATGACTAATTATCATTAGCTTTGTCTCAACTGCGTTAAAGTTTGTAGAATCTACACTTCAAACCACTGATACCAACACTTTCACTTTCCTACTGCTACTTGCTCTTAGTAAGGCAGAAAGTGTCATTTTAAAACTTTTTACAGCAACAAAACTTACTGAAAAAACTACCCAGAAACTTAATATGCAAAAACTAAGCAAAAGCTCAGCCATTCCAGTTTGTAGCCTCCTTGGCAGGGTAAGGGGCCTACACCCCACCACCCAACCTCTCAGCTCTGCTACTGCTGCGCAAAATGGCGATGCCGTGGAAACTGACCCGTTGCCAAGCAAGCAGAACACCGAGGAAGGCTCAGACCAGAGCTCACGGGCTGACATATAAGCCCCACCTACTTAAGTTCAGAGTATCGATACATGGCACGTGAAAAGTGCCCGACGCTCAAAAATCAAAAAGGCATCTAGCTGCAAGTGACTAGAAAACAGAAATCTCCATAAGGAGTGCTTCAAAAGGAGCACGTGCACACTCAAACACCCACACACACGCATTTCACTGCATCCCAGCAAGACGGAGGTCCGGGCAGTCCAGAATGAGCTGTTTCTAATTAGACTCCTCAGAAGTAATAACTTTTAATAAGTCACTTTTTAAAGAATAGCTAATTTTTTAAAAACTATCCTCCTTTAGAAAATTCTAGGATAGAATCAGCAGATTTCAGTGAGAGGGGTAGATCAGACTGAGTACTTTATCACAAATATTGAAATAATTAGTGGCTATATAAAAATAAAATTAGATATTCTAGTTTCAAAAAGCATTATTATTCTATTTACAGAATGTTTCCATGAACATAAAAATCCAGTTTTCTTTTTAATTTTTATTTACTTACTCACTCTTACAGAGAGGGGAAGGGAGGGAGAAAAGGATGCACCCCGACCGGGGACCAAAACCGACCCAGGCACGTGTCCTGACCAGGAACCGAACCAGAGACCGTTTGCTTTGCTGAGCACCACCCAACCAACTAAGCCATACTGGTCAGGGCTAAAGCTCAAATTTTAAAGTTTAAAACTCGTAATAACTTCAAGAAGAAATCAAACAGAATGGGGTAAAAGGAAACATAGGAAGGGAAAGGGTCATCCATGACCATGTATAAAGGACCCATGGACAAAGCCAAAGGTGGGTAGGATTGAGGGTGGGAGGTGTGGGGGTGGGTGGGGTGGGGGAAAGTGGTGGTGGGAAAATGGAGACCACTGTATTCGAACATTAAATACATGCATACATACGTAAAAACATATAAATACATATCAATGTTTTCTAAGGAAATATAACCAATTCCTCTATTATTCCTTTTTTTTAAAATCTAGACTGACTTTTGCTCCCATCCAAGGTGGAATGACATGAAGCATTTACCCTGTAGTGTCTCAAACAACTAAAAACTGCACAAACATAAAACGCAACAGTTGTAAAGACACTGGACACCAAGTAACAAAGCACAGAGATCCCTGAGAAATGGGATACAAATGAAGTAAACCCCGTAAGTGCCCAGTTCACTGCCTGGAGAGAGTTTCCCACTGGCAGCTTGGGGAGGAGGCACCCCGGGAAGTCGGCAGTCCCCCCAAGTCGGCAGTCCCCCCAAGTCGAGGAGGTTAAGCTGAGCACAAAGAAGCCAAGGCAGCTTGAGCCAATAGGGCCGACGACTATCAGGAAGAAACAGCCACACAGAATGAGAACTCCGGAGATCTGCAGAGGGGCACCCCCACCCTTGAGCACTCAGCACAGGGCTAGCCAGCACAAGCCTGTGAAGAAAATACTTGGGGTTTCTGGATAAAGAACCATCACAAAGAATAAAAGGGAACAACCCACGAGGTTCACACAGTGCCAAGGAGAGTGTGCCTGTTGCCAACAGCCAGAGTGGAAAACCTCAGAATTCATGGAATATTGAGTAAAAGTGCACAGTCACAGCAAATAATTAGCCCTAGACTAAATGCTGCTCTGATCCCGCCTAACAAAGCTTAAAAGCACACCCCTAACCTGCAACCCAGGCATGTGCCCTGACCAGGAATCAAACCGGCGACCCTTCCGTTTGCAGGAGCCACATGGGTCAGAGCTGAAACGAACTATTTCTAAAGAACTCAACCATCTAGAACAAAGCTCACGAATATTTATAGGAATACAAAAATATCCAGCATCCATCAAAGTAAAATTCATAAATGTCTGGCATCTAAACAAAAACTTCCAGACAAGAGAAGAAACAGGAAAAGGCAACTCATAATGAGAAAAATCAATCAACTGAAAACAACCCAGAAGTGACTTAGGTGACAGAATTAGTGGACATGGGCTTCAAAACAATTATAACAGTATTTCAGTGCGTTCCAGAAGTTAGAAGAGTGAGCATCTAAGCAGAGTCACGACATACATTTAAAAAAAGACTCAACTCAAAACTTCTAGATAGGAAACCTGTAATGTCTGAGATTTTAAAATATACTGGATGGGATTAATGGCAAATTAGATATTGCAAAACGTAAACTTAAAGCTATAACAATAAAAAGCATACAAAATGAAACAAAAAAAGGAAGAACAAACATCAGTTAAGTAATGAGACTTCAAACAGCCTAATATCGGGTGGGGCAAAAGTAGGTTTACAGTTGTTCGTATGGAAAATATACAATAATAAATAATAATACAAGAATAAACTGCCCTAGCAGGTGTATGGCTCAGTGGACTGAGTGCCGGCCTGCAAACCAAAGGGTCACCAGTTCGATTCCCAGTCAGGGCACGGGCCTGGGTTGTGGGGCAGGTCCCCAGAGAGGGGCCCATGAGAAACAACCACACAGTGATGTTTCTCTCCCTCTCTCCCTCCCTCCCTTCCCCTCTGTCTGAAATGAATAAATAAGATCTTTTTTAAAAAGAGAGTAAAGTCACGTACTCACAACTGTAAATCTACTTTTGCCCCAGCCTGTGTCTGTGTAATTGTACATTTCAAATATGTACAGTTTATTTTATGTCAATTATACCTCGGTAAGGCTGTTCCTAAAAACCTAATCTTCCAAGACATACTGTTGTTCAAGTCCTACGTTCACCTTCAGTACGGCCACACGTCTCTGCCATCTGTTTGGTTTAAGCCGGCACTAAATAACCACCTCAGAAATGAAGCTTTCCTAAGCTTTCCAGTTTTCAAGAAGCTTTCTACTTGCTTTCTCAAGGAGCCTTATTTTGAATACCTTAGTAACAGTAACAACATTTTAACAAATACTTCATTAGAGGAACTCAGTACACAGCTATCATACTTATCAGCTGTACCAACACCACAGTTCACCATGCACCTTGATTAAAGAAGCAAAACTTCTCAACTCATTACAAAAATTAAAAACAAGGAAGCTCTCAGTTCATCGGAACCACTGCATCAGGGCTGACAGAACTTTCTGGGAGAATGGATACGTTCTGCTTTATGCTCTCCAACCAATACAGCAGCCGGCAGGACGGCCAGGCACTTGACATGTGGCCAGTGGGACAGAACTGCATTTTCCATTTAATGTTAATCAATTTAAATAGTTGCATATAACTAGTGGCTACACTACTGGACAGCAGAGCTAAAGACAAAAAGGAAATCGAGATTAAAATTTTTAAGAATGATTTGAAATTTTTAAGTCATTTTTATTTTTCTATATTTTTAAGGTTTTATTTATTTATTTTTAGAGAGAGGGGGAGGGAGAGAGAAAGAGAG
>JAPYXV010004085.1:0-11672 GCA_028533065.1 Trachops cirrhosus
TTTTAAAAATCAGCATGTAAAACATCCAAGAAATGGATATTTAAATGCAAATATTTAGGAGAGCATTTAAGGGAAATAGGTACTGAGGGAGGTTGCTGAGGAACGTAGAAGCAGGTCAGGCTCTCACAGGATTCTGCCCAGAGAACTTAAAAACTGGAGTGCTTGTAAGTACCTATGCTCTTCCCCGTGAACTGCTCTCTGCTCCCACGTGTTGAGGGGAGGGGATTTGCATATCCCAGAGCTGGTGTGGGTCTGTGATAATAACCTGAAAGGAAGTAGGAAAGCTTAGCAGTATGTAGTTTACTTAAGTTTGCCAAAATTGTACTGGAGTGTGGAAAAAGGAAGTCTGGTCAAGCCTGAGTGAGTCAACATTTAATGGCCCTCCACCCAGTTCTCCTCCCTTCCCAAGGCCACCTCACCTCTGTGTCTGTGTGCTTGACCCTTGCAAGGAATGAACTCCAGCTGGGATGGGTGGGGCTAACCTCAAACCCTGCTGGTTGGCTTCAACAGATTGGGGGATGGGGCAGAGAGAACAGGGACCACAGCAATGGCAATGATCTATATCACTTTCATTTTCAGGAACTTTCTTCTTCCTCAGTTCCCACTGAATGTGTGAAGTATCACAGCTCCTTCAACATTCTAGGTTCCAGAAACAGCTTGTGGCTTTTGTGAGGGGCAACTAATGTGCTGTGTTAGCAGGTCTTGAAAATCACTCTTTAGAGATACAAGATGCAGTTATTTTTATTCTTGAGAAATAATGGGTGGCAGGCTGAGGTTGGACAGAGGGATGGCGATCTTTAAGGTAGAATCTGCACCTATTTCAAAACAGAACGCATTGTTCCTAGATATGGAGCGGAAAGGTGGGCGGTTCGTGGACACCAAGGTCCATGTTTTCTATGGAGTATATATTTCTAAGGGAGAACATATGCTTTCCTTCAGAATTATTGGGAACTGCCCAGTGATGCACCCTCATGCAGTCATCCCCTGGGTGGGTCAGCTAGCTGAGCCAGTCAGACGATCCCCACATCCCTTCTTCCTCATCAAAATCCTAGAGTATTTCTGTCCTTTTATACCAGGAGTTGCTCTTATATTTCAGGTACCAGAATAAACATTGAAGGTGGTAATTACAGTTCAAGGCTGTAACTACTTCTTTGGTCTCCTTTTAGGGATCCAGTCTTAGAAAAGTAACAGGTACCTTTTATGTGGAGACCTCTGAGCAGTTCTTAGCCTCTCAAGATGGCTGACTTGCTGTTTCTCTAATTCTCTGTTATTCCACTTTGTCCAAGTCCTTCCTCAGTGTCCCTATTCCCACATTTAGCAGATGGTGAGTTAGTTGTGGACCCAGCCACTCAACCATCCTAACAACAGCAATAAAACCCTGTGTGAAAAGGCCGAAGTAAGGAGAGGAAATGGGGAAAGGGAAACCCTATTAAGTCATAATCGTATACCCCTCACTAGTTTGTGTTTTGCATTTGAACCCATTTTTTCAGATATTCCCTTTTATGTGTGGCCCAGACTCATCACATATTTTCTCACCAAACAAATAGTTTCTAGGTGAGAAATCTATATCTCGCAATTGCTGGGCTGTTTTAGTCTTAACAGCACCCAGTATCAAGAGAATCTTTAGTCTAAAGAAAATCAGGCCACACAACAACCTAAGAAAACTAGTTACATGTTGCCATAGCAACCAGGCCAGCCTCTGAGTAAAGGGCAGAGTTCTTCAGATTCATCTACTGCATCTGCAGATTGACTTCCTTGAAACAGAATCATGTGTCCTAATCATCAAAACAGAAACTGTTATTTTCATTAAAAAAAGTCACAGTGTCAAACTGATCTACTTTGGCCTTCTACTCTGGTGCCATTCAATGACTTTTTATCTTGGAAAGGAGGGTTTTGGTAACTGGATCCTTTGGAACTTTAATTCATGTATTCACTAATATATTAAGGACCTGAGCCAGTGGGATTTGATGGTAATTAAACTTTGATGGCTGGAACATGACCTGTGAAATGAATTACTAGGCTCAGTTTAACCCCTGAAGGACAGGAGCCCACATGGCTCAGAAGCCAGCCATACCCCTGTTCTCAGACCAGGAGAAGGAGTCAGAGGTTTGAATGGCTTCTGCTGAGGGTAAACTGCAGGGTCTCTTCCCCAGAAATTGTACTTTGCCTGTCTAGGCCACCGATATCTTCGCAATTAGTTTCAGAATACCTTGTGAGATGTGTGTAAATAACCCAAACCACATTTACAGGCAGGGCCACCCTGGTCGAAAGCACAAGTAATTTGCCCAGGGTAAGGTAATTAGTAACAGCAGGGGGAGAGATTCCAGAGGGTCATTCTCCAGTCCTTTGCTAAGAAGACGGAAAAATCATCCTTTCACTCAAAAAACATGGCTAATTAATGGACAGCAGGAGGTGGGGATAGGTCAATACTAGCGGACTCATTTTTAAAGGTAATTTTCACTTTATGGGGTAACTGGTACCTACTGTCACCCTTTTTTTTTTCAATAACAAGCCGCTTAATGTCTATTCTAACAAGACTGAGAGGGAGTGAAACGTGTGTAGTGAGAATGAGAGTTGGATCTGGTAAAATGTTCGGAAATTGGTGACCACATAAAGAAAGAGTCAGCGAACAAAAGGGAAGAGTCGTCTAACAGAAAGCACTTACAGGTGTGTCTTAGTTTTTTCAGGCTGCGGTGACAAAGTACCCCAGACGTAAATGACAGAAATTTATATATTTCTTACAGTTCTACAGGCCGGAAGTCTAAGATCAGGGTGCCAACACGATCAGGCGAGGTCTCTTTTCCAGGTCTCAGACTTTTCATTGTGTCTGTCCTCACAGGGGAAAGGCAAGCTCCCTGGGGCCTCTTTCGTAAAGACATTAATCTCACTCCTCAGGGCTCTGCCATCCTGACCTACCACTTCCTGAAGGACTTACCTCCCAATTGCCATTGCTTAGGGGATGGGTTTCAACTTGCAGACTTTCTGGGGACACAAACGTTCAGACCATAGCAATGTGTAAGATATGTGTTGGATTGTGAAGGATACAAAAGTAACTAAGACATAAGTCCTATCCTCAGCTGCTCACATTCCTAGCAGAGAGTGACATATACTCTAATAATAGTACCTGGATCTTGTGCTAGAAAAAAAAATTTTCTGACTCCAGTCAGAAGTTGAGGAAAATAGCAGAATATTTCTTAGGGAATATGAGCTGGGCTTTATAGCACAGGTAAGAACCCATAAGCAGATAGTGCAGAAAGTGTATTTTAGGAACTAGGCACATCGGGGGATGGGTGGAACACAAAGTGGAGTCTGTTCAAGAAACAGACATTGACCAGATATAGCTTGAGCTTTAGATTAAATTCTAGGACCGAGTTGGAGATGAAGTCCCCAAAGTGGAAAAAGGCCATATTTTTCAGGGTTCTGAAAAGCAGGCAGAGAACTTTTGAATAGGATTCCATATAAATTCAAAGATTTGAAAACTAGAAGTTAACTGTGGTCATTGTTTTTATGCAATGAGATATTAGTAAAGTTATTTAAAGAAAAAAAAGATTCACATAGTCAGCTCTATGTTCTGTGAAGATGCCTTAACAAATTAGACTGAAAATATTCTGCATTTATGTCAACATGTGCATATGAATTCCTTCAAAATGTCATAAATGGTTTTGTAATGTGTCCCTGCATAAGGTTAAATGAGTTTGCACAAGCTGCAAACTGCAGGTGCCTGTGCAAAAATGCTGACTCAGGTATTTCAAGTGGCAACTCTTCAGTGTAAGTGCTTGAGGCACTATTGTGAGAAAGGAGGAAATGGCTCCATGCAGCAGGAAAGCCAGCCAAGTCTCTGAAACCTCTCTGTTTCCTTTCTTATAGGAACAGCAATGGAAAACTTCAATGTACCCCAGCATAACTCCAGTCTGCTTTACAAGCCCTCTGATTGAGAAGCCAATTGGCAAAGTAAGAATGAATCTGTTTCATGCTGAACAGTATGATTTCAGCCTGCTACTTATTATTTCTTTTTGTTTTGAGCTATTTAGGGGAAATAATCAAATGGATCCCATAAAATTGGCTAGTAAATTTCAAATTTTGAGCTATTTGGTTGGCATGTACGGCACTTGCCCTAGGCAAGACTTTGAGCTGAGATGCTGATCTGGGATTCCCTTAACTCCGCTTTTGCCTCCATTTTCATCCCGATGATGTACCCCCCAATTCCCGCAAGGTTCTGGTTTCTCAACAATTTGATTCTCCTTCCCTCGTCTGTCAGAACTTGTTAGGAGGAAAGAGGGTGCTTTTAGTCAATTATATTGTAAGGAGAAAAAAATCTTGTTCCTCTACTCTCTCAGGTTCAATAACTGGGACAATGCAAATTAAACTGAAAAACAAAAAGATGCTAAACAGGAAAAAAGGTTTATTGCTGTGAATATGGAGGGCTTTATAGAAAAGGAGTGAAAATCCAAAGAAAGAGTTATATTTGAGACTTATGCACCATTTTAGCAAAGAGGGATAAACTGTGGAGAAGTAACAAGAGAAAGAAAAAAGGTTTGGGGCTTCTTGGGGCATTTAATTATGAGAAGGTGAATATAGGGGGAAAATTAATGGAAGACAAGAGTTATTTAGCAAGGTTCATTATGTAGACTCAAGTTAGTGCCTTTTCTGTTCATGGGTCATCTCTGGTGGTCCAAAGTCCTTCTTCTCCTGGTACAGGAAAGGAAGACACCTTTACAAAGGGAAAGTATACCCTGCTTTGAGACTTAATGAGGGAGAGCACAGAGCTTTTCCTGTGTCTGCTGTTTCTCAAATCCCTTGTTACCAAGCAAGGGCCCGCTGCCCTATGCACATGGAAGCCAAAACTATGACATTGACCTTGAAGAAAAGAGTGATTTATTTATTGCTGAGTTCACTCACAGAACACAGAAGGCACCACTCAAGTTTGTCCCCACACCCCATCTGGGGTCAGGACAGGTTTCAAGGGTTGTGGAGAATAGGTTGACATTAGGTAACGCTAGTGGAGCACGTTTTGAATGGGGGTTTTTGCAACCTGGCCAATTACAGTACAAGGGTAAGAGAAAACACAAAGGAATTCCAATATGATGGAGTTTGGTCCATTTTTTGATTTGTCCATATTTGATCTAGGTACCAGAACTTCCTCGCTGAAGGAATTCTTGCTTCATAAAGGGCTCTGGTGGCCACACTGATATTACTTTTCTGTAGACTGAAGGTTTTTGGTTCCAGTTCATCCCAAGGAAAGGGTGGCACACACATAGTGTTGTCTCTGTAAAATAACTCAGGTTGAATTAATCACCAGTCTGCTCTAAGGGAACAGAGCCATTTTGAAACTGGTCAATGTGATTTCTGTGCTGTTTCATCTTCATCTCAAAATAATCCTTATGCCAATGAGGCATATTTTGGGGCAGTATATTCTGATCCCTTTCAACATATTAGTATGAAATCCAGCCACAATACTACCTCTTTCAAACATATTTATTTAAACTGTTTTGTGGGAGAAAGACTTTGCTCTAAAAGAGAAATTACAGGTTTTTGACTGAACTGCTACTGTCCTGAACCTGAAATCACAGCCCTAAGTCCCAGCATGAAGTGTAGAGACAGGTGATAAGAGCGTGGGCTCTCTGGAGCCAGCCTGTCTTCAAATCCCAGTTCCTATCGTTCACTGGTCATGTGACTTTGAGCAAGTCACCTGTAAAAAAGAGCATCATAATAGTACCTGCCTCATGGGACTGTCATGAGGATGAAATAATTTAATATATTAATAAATTCATAAGAACAAAGATTCTTTTAATCTAATTTTGTTCCTTATATCAAGAACTCAACAAATTATGCAAACAAACTTAATAAATGAATAGGAAAAGCAGTACACATCGTGAGCTTAGAGGAAACACATCCTCAATTTGCTTATCTCGAGAAATGAGAACTACAGAAGGCAGTGTTGTATGCCAGGAAGGGAAGTAAAACTCTGGTGAGTATATCAAGGATGCTGTCCAAGCGCACCTGAACAAAAGGACCACCGTCTCCCTGGAACACCTGCCACTACCCTGCCCTTTGCTACAGTCATGCATCTCGAGACCATACACACAATCCAGTAAATCCAGATGAAGCAAAGTCACTGTCGGGACAAGTCAAAAACAAACAATAATTCTTTCAGTAGAGCTTTTCTCTCCAACATATAGATGTATATGGGCAGAATTAGAGTTTTTGCACTTTTTCAAAGGAAATGAATCTATTTTCCCTGCAATTTCTAGTAACCTTGCCTTGGTAGCAAGTCCTGAGAGGCAGCTGTCGGCAGAGTGTGAAATCCCAGAAGAACAGGAAGCCTCCAGGCTGTGCTGTCAGCACTGCTGAGGCTCTGCAGGCACAACAGGGGAGAGTCCCAAGCTTCTTGGGACTGAGTTTCTGTGAGGTCTGCACTTTCCCTCTGCTGACTCCAGTTCAAGTGAGAGGAGTTTCATTTGGCCCAAAGACTAAAACAGCAAATAAACAAAACACACCCTGAACGTCACAGAGTGTGTTGGCAACTGCTCCAGCACTCACTATCTTGCCCCCCCCATCCCCGCCGCCTCTGTCCCCTCTAACCCCACCTATTTTGATCTTGTTTATATAGATTCTAAATAGACCACCACTTTGTGAGGACAGAAAACAGCCATTTCAAAGGCTGGGGTCCGATGTCAATGAACCCCAGAGGGTCTCTTTTGACTACATTTTGTTTCAATCCAATGGAGAATCCTGAGTTTACTCCACGTTTTCCTAGACCTAGTCAGAAACACTAATTGCAGTATAAGAATGTCAGGGAGTGACTTTTCAGAGAGCAGGAGACAATCACGTGCAGTATGATCATCTTTGTTTAGGGGTAGTTCACTGTGGGATCCTTAGCCCTCCCCTGTCAGGGCAGAGTCAGCAGGTAGGTGTCTGTGCAATGGTCCCAGGACTGCCTTGGGTTGAATGGGATTTCTCCCAAAGGATATTCTTGCTCTCTCTTCTCCCCCACAGCTCTGGTTTCTGGGCTTAATACTCTTGCTGTAAAATGCTCTAATGAACTCACTTTGCAGTAAGCTGTTATCTGTCCATCCGGAGAAGAAAAATAATGCTGAAAATGTAAGCAAAGTCAAGCTTTAATTATAGGGGTCAATAGGAGGCAGCATTTGGGGGAGATAATTGAAACCTGTAATTAATCTGCCCAGAATTCAAACTCTCTTTCTCACTGTCAAGAAACTTTCTGTTGAGTGAAAGGCTATATGCTGGACCCAGATGTGATTTCTATCACACAAATTATGGAGCCCCAGACCAAACCAGGAACCAATGTTTCCTTGCTATGGGGGCACGGAAGGTGCTGTGAAAACCTCTGGCTAGAAAACAGAGGATTCCAAAGTGAGCTCATAATAGGAAAAAGAGGTTATTTTGGAGCTTACTGCAGTCTTACAACTAAACAATAGTTTTTTATTAATGATTATGATTATTGGAGTAATTAAGAGAGAAACTTTTTGGAACATAGAGGGAGAAGCCAAAGAAGCCACCGGGCAGCAGGCAGGCAAGCAAACCTGGAATATGTGGTTATCCACCCTCAAATCAAGAGAAGTTGTGCGTGTTATTTTACATAATTGGAGTCAGAACCTTTGGAATGGAGCATACAAATGTATGTAAATAAGAATGCAAATGTTAAAAAATGTATGTCTTGGGACTTGCCAGGGAAGTCCTGGCAGCTTCATCTTTCTTGCTTTTGCAGCTACTAAATATTGTGTTGTGAAAACTCTAGACGAATTTATTTCCCCAGTCCCACAATGTTAAAACTAGAGGACTTTCTTTGTAATTTATAAGAGATAATCTAGAGAATGAATTAACACTGACTATTTTGATGTATTTGACAATAAGAATGTTACCCCCAAGAGGCTGCACAGGATAACAGTATGTCCAAAAAGGGATTTTAGGATTTCAATCAATTAATGGCAGATCCAAAGCAGACTATTGAAAGGGGATTAGACAATGATGGCACAGACAAAAGCAGAGTTATTGGGAAATAGGTAACATTAAAGGATGACATTGAATTCAACTACCAGGCTCTCCTATACAGTTCTCATTGGTGTTACTGGCAATACAACAGACTGGGCAGAAACACTCACTGTTTCAACTCAGCAAAGCATTGTAACCCAGATCATGCCAAGTCAGAACAACCCAGTAAATTGTCATGACCTCCGCAAACTGCATAGGATACACAAGTGGATGGAGTTGTTTTGCATTAGGAGCTGCCCATGACTGCAGTAGCTGTGCTGACCTGCCTTTTCCAAAAGAATTTAGGTGACAGGTGAACTTGTCCTCAATCAAAAGAAATGTAACTGTAACACATTATTTGATTTAACCAGAAGGAAATGGAGAGATAAGCCACCTTGAAGGACAGCACTGTTATTAAATGGAAGGGTGGCTAAAAATGTAAACAAGGCTATGTAGGCCTTCCATATTTCTGGGTGAGTGAAGGGGAAACCGGAGGACTTAGGTGGAAGTAACTGGATAAACAACAGATAAAAGAAAGGAACTGGTGAAGTCAGAATCAACAAAATATGGAGCTGCTTTATTTCAAAGTTGGGAGGCATCTGTGGGAAGGAAAGAACTGGAGGTACCCCTTTTTACAAATTAATCTTTAGCTCCTTTTAGCACTGGAGAATTTTTCTCACTATAGGGAAGTTTTCCTTAGCAAACAGGGGGCATTGTAAGAGTAGTCTTGTAAATCGCAGCCCAAGAATGATTGATATCATGGCTTGTTCTGGAGAGACAACACCAATTCTATAGAAGTACCTTGGGACTTAATATTTAAGGCTCTCAGTGACCCACAAAGATGAAGAAACAATTCCTGTTACACCCATTAGAGTCCATATTATTTCTTATCATTTCTTATCATGTCCCTTTCCACAAACTAGTCTGAGGTCTACTACTGCTTCCAAAACAAAAATAAAAACAAAATCAAAAACCCTGGAAGTCAGGAATGGAAAAATCAGAAGATAATAATAATTCTGAGCAAAGCAAGTCACTATAACTACTATAGTTATAGATAAACATAACTTTAATTTTTTAGTGTGGGCACCCATAATTTGACTGAATCTCTTTCTCGATGTATTTAGCTTTTGATCACTGAGGCAAACTACATTAAGCCAAGTATTCTTATTCTAGGGCTTTTGTGACAAGGTCAAAGGAACTTTCAAGTTAAGGGGTCAATTTTCTTCTAAAATAATGGAGGTTTTAGTGGGACATATGTCCACCCAGCTGAAGAGAACACTTTTCAGCCTCCCTAACAGCTAGATGTGGCTATATGGTAAGATTACGGCCAATGAGATGTGAGTGGAAGTGATACATGCAATTTCCGAGTCATGCCCTTTATAGGAAAGGCAGGCCCTTCTTGCTGGCTGGAATGCACATGTGGTAGGAGAAACCTGGAAGGGCCACCTTAGACTGCTATGGCCTAGAACAGAAATCAACTGCCATTTTGTCTACGTCACTACTATTTTGGCCACTGATACTGTAGCTGCAGTGGTGTCCTGGTGCATAATTAGAGCAGGGGAGAGAGTGAACCATGTGCCCTAGGGGAAGTCATTTATAATCCAGTGAAGGCAGAAGGCAGAGCTTGGTACAGTAAACATCAGTTAACAAAATTAAAATGCTGAGTCACTGATACCTATCTGTCAAATCAAGCCTGGATGAGGAAGGAGAAATACAGAAGCCAACTTCTGGCTTTGAGAATAAGATGATGAACAGAACTCTGTGAAGCAGAGAACCCTGTCTCTGAGTTCTGAATGTAGTAAATGTGGATATCTATATCAAACTGAATTTCAAAGAAGTTCTCCTTAGAACTGAGGCAAACAAATTTTTGCTAAAAATACTCAAACTCAAGCACTGTAATGGAACCCATTATTTATTGATATTTGTATGTAGGAGATGTTATTAGTCTGAATATATTTATAAATCTCTTCATACATGTATTTGGCATAATTTTCCATTCTTTCCCCATCTGAAGCAGGTCTGGAGCTCCCAGGGGAAACATCTTGGGCATGGTTTTTGCTATAACCCTATCAACACAGGATTTTATGGGAAGAGTAAAGTATTTCCTCAGTCCTCACCCCAGATCCACTGTCCTTTTATTTAACATAAAATAACCTGTATCATTTTGACTGAGTAAGTTAGCCCCCTAGAACATCAACTGTTACACTCATTAGAGTTTATGTCATTTCTTCCCATCATCTCTTTCCTCAAAATGCCTGACACAATGACATGCACATACCAGGCAGTTAGTGCTTGTCTATTGATGGTTAAAGGAACATGGAATCTTAGTTTGCTATTCAATCAGCTATTTTCATCTTCTTATCCTTGTTCATAATGGTCATTGAGGTAGTATTCTGTGAGTGGCCTACTATATCTATTGAAGACAAAGAATTTTTAAGTCAATGTTATTAGCACTATTCTGTAAATATTAAATAACCAGAAGTGGGAAAAGATATCCCTTAAATTTAGATTCCTGAATTCTCATTACCAGTGAAGCACAACCTAGGCTGAAGTTTACTATATTGGGTCCACAGTTCAGAGTTCAAGTGGGTCAGAAATGCAGTCTGATGTACAAAGACAAGAACTCTACCCATCCTAATGTTCCTAACAGGCTAGAATGATCTATCAACAGGCTTTATAAGCTCCAAAGTGTTGCAATGAGATTTAACAAATATGCTTAAACCAGTGGCCATTCAATCTGTGTCCCCCTGTAAGCAAATAAAAATATGCAATGCCAGCTCTCCAAACCTACAGAAAGTAAATGAACTATGAACAATTAATATCTGAAGAATACCTTTTATTAGGTTTATAAAATTCATTACTTCAGAAATAGGTAGATGCCCTATAGGAACAGGAAGCAACAAACTTAACAAAACTCGCTGTTATTCCAGTCTTGCTTTGCCGCTTATCTATAAAGGCCAAAACCGACAGAACCACATGAATGGCCTGAATGTGCAGACACAACACACTTGATTAAATATTAGATAACTGTTTTGTTAACAGCCCCCCCCACACACATACACACACATAATATCCAGACCCTTGCTTTTGGGGCCTACCCCATTAGGAAAGGTCATGGGGTCATTTTTGTATGACAGAACTCTTGTTGATTGTACTCTTGTCTCAGTGGGCTGACACTTTCTTATTAACACTGACCCAACTTTTCTCCCCAAACCCAGCTTGAAAATATCAAGTGGAATTCTGATGGAAAATGCTAAGTAAAAATACTGGCCTAGTCTGTTATTGACTTAAAAAGAAACATTACTTTGTCCCACCTGGGAACAGGAAAAAAAGATGACCTAAGACCAGCATACTATTTATATGCATACTCTCTATTCACATAGATGAGAAAAAATAATATCAATAAATTCTGAGAAATAGCACTACAGAATTATCAGCAGAATTTATGCAGGATTTATGCAGTTTTGCTACCTTCCCTATACTCTATGTACCCTTGAGAAAACCAAAGGAGAAGAAGCCCTTCTTGGAAATATTGCATTCAATGCATTCTATGCCAGCCAAGCATCCACTAAGAAATAAACAGACATTGAATGCCTTCCATGTGTGAGGCACTGTGCTATAAATGGTAATCCAGGGCAATTTGGTATAAATGATAGCTGCAATAATAATTATTATAATAG
>JAPYXV010004086.1:0-11672 GCA_028533065.1 Trachops cirrhosus
AGAGAAGGTCAAGTTAAAGGAGTTCATCATCACCAAGATCTTATTTTATGAAATGTTAAAGGGACTTATCTAAGAAAAAGAAGATAAAAAACATGTAGAGTAAAATGACAGCAAACTCACAATTATTAACAACCATACCTAAAACAAAAACAAAAACCAAACAAACTAAGCCAACAAGTAGAACAGGAACAGAACCACAGAAATGGAGATCACATGGAGGGTTAGCAACAGGGGAGTGGGAGGAGGAGAGAGGGGGAAAAGGTACAGAGAATAAGTAGCATAGATGGTAGGTAGAAAATAGACAGGGGGAAGGCAAGAATAGTATGGGAAAAGTAGAAGCTAAAGAACTTATGACCCATGGACATGAACTAAAGGGGGGAATGTGTGTGGGAGAGGGTGTGCAGGCTGGAAGGGAATGAAGGGGGGGTAATGGGACAGCTGTAATAGCGTAATTAATAAAATATATTAAAAATATAAAAAAATTTAAAAAAATTAAAAAAAGAAAGATGTGACCAGCACCATTATGATGCAAAATTTGGCCACACCAAATTTTGAAGACTTGGTATGAAAAATGATGTAACTATTTCATTAATTTTGTTTTATGTTAAAATGATTATCTAAATCAGGAGTGTCAAGCACATTTTCACCGGGGGCCACATCAGCCTTGCAGTTGCCTTCGAATGTAATTTTAGGACTGTATAAATGTAACTACACCTTAATTGTTAAGGAGTTGAAATTACATTTGGCCCTTTGAAGGCAACCGCGAGGCTGATGTGGCCCCTGGTGAAAATGAGTTTGACACCCCTGATATAAACATCAATAAATATAAAGAAAAATATATTTTATTTAGTCCAAAATATTTTTGGACATCCTGGACTAAATAAAATATATTAAAATTAGTTACTCTTGGCTCTGGCCAGGTAGCTTAGTTGGTTAGAGCATCATCCTTATACACCAAGGTTGCAGGTTCGATCCCTGGTCAGGGCACAAACAAGAAACAACCGGTGAGCCCTGAATTGTGTGGCTCAGTGGGTTGAGTGCTGGCCTGTGACCCAAAGGGTCTCTGGTTCGATTCCAGGTCAGGGCACATGACTGGGTTGCAGGCCAGGTCCCCTGTTGGGGGCGTGTGAGAGGCAACTGATGGATGTTTCTCTCACACATCAGTGTTTCTCTCCCTCTCTTTCTCCTTCCCTTCCTCCCTCCCTTCCTCTCTCTCTCTTTTTGATTTTATTTAGAGAGGGGAAGGAAGGGAAAAAGAGGGAGAGAAACATCAGAAAAGAGGCGTGTGGTTGCCTCTTACACGCCCCCTACTGGGGATCTGGCCCGCAACCCAGGCATGTGCCCTGACTGGGAACCGAACCAGTGACCTTTTGATTTGCAGGCCAGCACTCAATCCACTGAGCCATGCCAGCCAGAGCCAGGGCTGAAGTACATTCACATTGTTGTGCAACCATTACCACCATTCTCTTCCATAACTTTTTCATCTTCCCCATCTGAAACTCAGTATCTTAATGGTCTTTGATAGAAATAACTAACTATAAATATAAATTTCAGTTCACATGGTATTTCTTAAGGTTTGTTAAAAATTTCACACTCGATAGAAGTCTGTATCTCTTAAATGGAGTTTAGAAAGGCAAGATTAATTCATCTGTAAAGTTTTTGTAGAAACTGTGAAATCTTGTTTGGAGTAATATGCCACATATATATTTGTCCATATTTTTTCTTAAATCTTTTTTAAACTTAAAAAAGTTTGTCTCATTTTTCTCCTCCTTAAAAAATTGATTTTGTCTCATATCTTACTTTCGTGTCTGCTTTTATAAAAGGGAATCATTGGCACCTCTTCCTTGGTACTATTATTAACTTTGTAAAATGGAATTTTGTTTGTTAATATTGTTAGTTGTTCTTTAGGGCTTTTTTTTTGTGGGGGGGACATACTGTAAACCAACGTATTTTGAATGTTACTCATTGACAGAGAGCAATGAGAGTTAAGAGTTTGCGTAATAACTTTAAACAGATTGCTAATACTAATGATTAATAAAAGAAAAAATGGTTTACAATTACTGCCATTTCAAAGTATTTTTTAAAAGATTGTATTTATTTATTTTTAAAGAGAAGGGAAGGGAGGGAGAAAAGGAAGGGAGAGAAACATCAATGTGGGAAAGATACATCAATCAGTTGCCTCTTGCACATGTTCCAACCGGGGACCAAACCCTCAGCCCAGGCATGTGCCCTGACCGGGAATAAAATCAGCAACCTTTAGCTTTGTGGGACAGTTTCCAACCAACTGAGCCACACCAGTCAGGGCAAAAGAGTAGATTTTAAATGTTCTCACCACACATTATACACACACAAAAAGGTAATGAAGTAAGGTGATGGATGCATTAGCTAACCTTATTGTGATAATCATTTCACAATGTATACATATATCAATTCATCACATTGATACTATCTTATGTGTCTATTGTATTGCATTAAAGCTGTGGGGTGAGGAAAACGTTCACTGAGCTCCTGCTGTGTGCTGGGTGCTATTCTGGGTGCTGAGGTTCATCACTGAACAAACATGAACCTCTGCCCTGGTGGAGCTGATGTTCTAAAGCAAACATGAGTAACTACAGTACAGAAGAAATAAAGGAATTATTTGTTGGGAAGGGGTGGAAAGACACTGATACTGAAAGTGGTCTGGAGTGATGCATCCCCAAGTAAGGTTTCACCTACAGCATTTTCCTTCAGTCACATTACCAAGAAACTGAACCCTTCCCCCGCATTGGGAGAGTCAACAGCCTCAACTTGTGTTTCGGAGCTGACCAGAGGCCCTGTTTGCAGGTCCCACCTGACTGCACTTGGGGACAGGTTCCCCAGTTTGCCTGAAATTTGCCCACGTGTGTACTGTAACATGGGAGGAAATAGTGACCAGCGTCAGGGAGTAAGGGGGAAAACCCCATAGTAGCCTAAGGTTTTTGGTGAATGAGAATCTGGAGGATGCAAAGGAGACAGGATTCCATATTTTTTATGCCCAACCTCAGTCTATATTATTTTGAAGCAAATTCCGGATGTTTGTTCATTTATACCTATTTCAGTATGGACCTCTCAAAGATATGGGTCCTTTTTAAAAAATGCAATCCCAATTTTATTATTACACCTAAAATTTTTTTACCAAAATGTAATGTATTTATTTATAAGTCATCAGAAATTGCAAAACTTCAATGATGATGGGCATCTTGGACATTATAACTTTTGTTGTTGGGATTACTCTAGAATTGTGTTAGTTTTTAATTATGCAAGGGCTTTAGGAACACAGTCTTTGCATACAAAGGCTATACATACAGCCTTTGCATACAGCTGCGCTATATTTAAGCCCTGGATATTTATTCAGTATTTATTATACCTGTTTATGTGCCATGCTGGGGATATGAAGATGAATACGATAAGATTCCTGCTTTTGAGGGTAGATTCTTAAGGGATCTCAAGATTTTGCAAACATGTTAAGCAGATTTTTTATGAGCCCTTCAATTTTTCAGTGTGTATATTTCTGGACAGTTTTAGAATCCGTTAATGTTTCTCAAACTCGAGAACTCAAACCCCTATGTTTATTTCCTCAAACCCCTTTATGAGAAACATTGAAACTGTGTGGTTCTGTAGTCAACAAACTTAAGATTGTTAACACTATGTTGTAATTTATCTTAAAGGAGTTTGATGTATTAATTAAATATATAAATATATAATAATATATAATACATATAATACATTACTACAGGAGTCTTCTCTTATCCGAGGGGATGTGCCCCAAACACGGAGTGGCTGCCTGGAAGCATGGCTACCGAACTCTGAATATAATGTTTTTTCCTATATGTACATACATTTTATGCCTTCTCTATGGCACATCTGAACTGTCAGCATCACGACTCTTGTGTTTTGGGCCATTATGAAGTGAAATAAGGGCGACTTGAACACGAGCACTGTGATACCATGAGTGGATCTGGTAACCGAGATGCTGCTAAGTAGCTGATGGGTGGGTTGCATATACAGACAGTGTGGGTACACCGGCCAGAGGAACGACTCGGTCAGGGCCCAGACGGAGCAGAGCAGCACGCGATTTCATCATGACACTCAGAGCTGCACACAGTTTCAAACTTATGCACTGTTTATTTCTGAAAATTTCCACTTAATATTTTCAGGCTGAAGTTGACTGTGAGTAACTGAAACCTTGGAAAGCAAAAACATGGGTAAGGGGGGATTGTCATGTTCTCTTGCTGCTAAAATAATCCTGAATGACTTGAATTCTGTGGATCCTTATACTTCCTTCTATTTTCAGACTGACCTCCATTGATAACCATTCCCTCAAAACACACAGCAAACCATTGAATTCTGGGTGTTGGATAAATTAAATGGTTTTCAAACTTTTCCCCCCCAGTTAAATAAGAGTTTAGTCACTCAGCTGAAGGGGAGAAGTGGGAGTGTCGGAGTGCCTCCACCAACAACTTTTAGGCCTTCACGACACCTCTTGTACATGTTGGAGAATCTTAGGTCCCTAGGCAACAAAGCTTTAAAAAATCACTGATTTGGCTACTAAGTTGATTTAGGAATAGGAGAATGAGCCCTGAGAGACTGGAGCTTGTCAGGAATCACAAGGTTAGTTGATGCCAGTACTCGAAACAGGTGGTTTGACTTTCAAAGTCAGTGTTCTCCCCCATGTGTCCCTAGCCTTGCCAGACTTCTCCCTGACCCCCTGAGGGAGGTCACTTTTCTCCATCGTGTTATAGCCCCATGTTATAGCACATTGTTTATCCAGCTGGACTGCGTGATTTATTAGGTTTATTTCTCTTGTTTTTAAGGAGAGGGGAAAGGAGGGAGAAAGAGAGGGAGAGAAACATCAATGTGCAGTACCTGTCACGCCACCCCTACTGGGGGACCTGGCCCGCAACCCAGGCGTGTGACCTGACTGGGAATCGAACCGGCAACTCTTTGGTTTGCAGGCCAGTGCTTAATCCAGTGAGCCACACCAGCCAGGACTATTAGGTTTATTTCTACCCCCACCTCATGCTAAGTAGGGATTAAAGCAGCTTAAAGGCCTTTTAATTCTGCCTTTTATGAGTTGAACTAATTGTCTAAACTGCAGACATGAATGCTCATCTGTTCTGACTTTGAGGAATTGTTTAATTCCTAAATTTTTCTCCTAAGAATGTTTCTTAGTCTTCCCTTCTCTTTCTTGCTGCTAAAAGCCTCTAGTTGATGACAACATGGATGAAGTTCTTGGTTGAATAATAACTGAAAAACTCAGAGCCTATCATGTTGAATTTGACAGCCCCTTTTTATTGCAAGTGGGTATAACTGTGAAAATACAGTCATGTCTTCTTCTAGTGAAATGTCGTTATTTCACAAAAATGCCCCGTGACTTCACCTGAAGAAGCTCGTGGACCCCTGCCAAAAACTCAAGCACATCTCATACTACATTGTAACGAATCATTGCATGTCTCTCTTCCAAAGGAGAGTGAGATCCTTAAAATGAGGAACCATGGCAGAAGGCTTCACACAGTCTTGCAATTACAAATTTATCAGCCTGTAACAATTAGAATGTATTAAAAGGAGCAAATGAGAAAATTTTATGTCTTGATTGACATTAACAGTTACTTGCCCTGGGTAAGTGGCTGTTTTATGGCATAACTTTTTGATCACAATACTCATTGAAAAGTTGTTTGCTTAAAGCAGTAATACACTTTTCAGCCTTGCTTTTGAAGTCCTACAAAAAACTCTGACCTGTGTGGCTCAGTTGGTCGGGCATCGTCCTGCAGAGCAAAAGGCTGCTGGTTTGATTCCCAGTCAGGGCACATGTCCGGTTGTGGGTTTGGTCCCTGATTGGGGCATGTATGAGAGGCAGCCGATGTTTCTCTCTCACACTGATGTTTCTCTCCCTCTCTTTCTCCCTCCCTTGCCCTCTCTCTAAAAATAAATAAATAAATAAAATCTTTTAAAAAGTAAAGTTCTACAAAATTGTTAAGGGTATTTACATTTATTATTACATTTTATGTCACATTCATTTGATATTCCCAGCCCTTAACACAGTACCTAGCACATTATATGTGCTAAATGTTTGTTAAGTGAATAATGAATACTCTTTTCACCCACTGAAGAGAGGAGAGAGCTGTACAGAAAGAAAACCCTGGAGATGTGCAGTGTCTCCCTCAAGTCTTCAGCTGATAACTGATCAGTGCCTGTGTGTGGGGGAGCAACCCAAGTCATGGGAAAGTACTGAAGTATTAGAGAAAGCAAAACCTGGAGCTCACGCAGGGCAGCGAGGAGCTTGTGTTCCCACCTGCAAGAGTGTAAAAATCCTGTAATTCATGGGACTTCATGTGAAGTGCTCAGAAGGGGATTGCCTTGGTGTAGGGCAAATTAGCCATAGGCCAAAGATTAACAGGGTTTAAAAGCAAGTCTCAAGAGAATCAAACTGTTTACAAGTAACTTAATTGTGTCCAAGACAACGTTTGAAAATATCTATAGGTATACAAAAATATCCAGTGCTCAGTAATGTAAAATTAACAATGTCTGTCATCCAATAAAAAATGACCAGGCATGCAGAGAAGCAGGAAAATAACACCCATAATGAAGGGGTGGGGGAATCAATCAATAGAAACAGACCCAGAAATGAGACAAATGATAGAATTAGTAGAGAAGGACATTAAAATGTTATCACTATTTTGTGTAAGTTGAAGGAGGTAGAGGAAAGCTTTAATAAATTAAAGATAGGGAATAAAAAGACCCAACTTCCAGAGATGAAAACTATAATATTTGAAAATAAAAATATGTTGGATGAGATTAACATCAAATTAGACACTGCAGAAGAAAAGATGAGTGCACTTGAATACACAGCAACAGAAACTGTTCTAAATGAAAGACAGAGAAATAAAAGGACTGCGGGGGGCGGTGGGGAGGCATGGCGCGCAGAATATCAATGAGCCATGGAACAGATTCAAATAGCCTGATTATATACATGTACTTGGGGTCCTCAAAGAAGAGATAGGGACACAAAATATATGAAATACTGGCTGAATTTGTTCTAAATGGGAGGAAAACTGTCATGTTACAAATTCTAGAAGTTTAATGAACCTCAAGCACAAGAAGCATGAAGAAAATTATGCCAAGTCCTATCATAATCAAATTGTTTAACGCCGTGATAAAGAGAAAACTTTACAGCATTGGGGAGGGGAAAGAGAGATCTATTATGCACAACAGGACAAAAAATAAGAATTACAGCACACTTCTCTTTGGAAATAATGCAAGCAAGAAACAGTCTGGCAATGGCTTAAAAACTGAAACAAAAAAATTTAGTGTAGAACTATATGCCCAAGGAAAATACATTTCAAAAATGAAGGCAAAATAAATACTTTAAAATATACAAAAGCAGAAAGAATTCACCACTAGTACATCTGCAGTACAAATATATTAAAGGAAGTCTTTCAGAAGGAGGAAAATGATAGCAGATGAACATCTGGATTTACTCAAAGGAATGAACAGTACTAGAAATGGTAAATGTGTGAATACAAATAAAAATGATTATAGATTATTGTACCTTCAGTAACTCAGAGGACACAATTCTGGAGACTGAAACCATTCCATATTTCATGACTGCTTAAATAAAGTTTCTCAGTGGTCCCTCTGCTAACCTCAGCATCTTTATTTCCAATTACAGTTGACACACAATACGACATTAGTTTCAGGTATACAACATGGTGATGTATCATTTATATAACTCATGAAATGATCACGTGTTATGTTTAGTACCCATCTGGCATAACTTTAGCATCTTTTAGAGATAAATTTGTTTGTAAATGCTTAGGAAATTTTGGCGTGTACTGATGCAAATAAAGCAAATGTCAGTCATTTTTCCTATGTTGATAGCCTGTTGGTTCTTGGTTGCCTTTTAAAGTTTTAGCTTATGAATCATCATTTTCCCTAAGTTGTGTTTTTGACAGAAGGAAAAGAGGAGAGAAGCACATAAGAGAGAGAACAGACACATTTGTTATAGCAATCACATACCGAAGTCCAGTTTGTGAAGTACTTGAAATCCCATTATGGCTTTGAAAGTGTTATTCTACTGCTACTAACTTCTAATATAGGTAGAATTGATCTGTTTGGGTAGCTTTCCTGAAATATCTTTTCTTGAAGCCAATGCGTTTCTTGATATGAGAGCTCAGATTATTTATCCCTGTGTGAAAGAAATTTTAATAGCTTGTTATCTTCCATCATATCTGCCGTGGAGGTCTTTGAAGTCTGTGATCTTAATGAAAATCAAACTGTCCTTAAGATATTTCTTTCAAGATGACTGTTGTAAATTATTCTTGAAACCTCTAGATTTCTTTAAATTTTCTGCGTTCAGTTGACCCTTGAATAACATGTGTTGAAATGCACAGGCAACTTACACACGGATTTTTTTCAGTAAATACGCAGTCGGCCCTCCCTCTCCCTGGGCTTCATGCCCACAAATTCAGCCAGGCATGGATCAAAACAATATCCAGGAATGCAAAGGGCTGGCTGTATGCGTTGTTGAATGCCATTTTATTTAAGGGGCTTGTGTGCCCTTGGATGTCGGTGTCCCTGGGGGTCCTGGAACCAACCCCCAATGGATACTAAGGGATGACTGTAGTTAAGTGTTTGGGGATTGAAAGTTGTGTGCAGATTTCTGACTGCTGGAGGGCAGGTTGGCACCCTAACTCCCACTCTGTTTAAGGGTCCACTGTATTTGATGTCTGGTACACTTACCTAGGGTGAGCCTGATTCAAGGTTCTTGTGTTTGAAGGGTCTCCCCTCTTTCCTTTTTATTTTATTAATTGTATTTATTTTTTAAAATAGGCCTTACATGCATGTGGCACAGCATTCAGAAGATACAAAAGGACATATAAGTAAGAGTATACACCTTCCTGCATTCCTAGCCACCCAGTTTCCCTCTCGGAAGTTGCTAGTGTTACTGGTTATTTGTGCTTCACGTGGGGTCTGAACCTTTGTAAGCACATGTATATATTGTCCACACCCCACACTTGGGAGCATAGTGTACACAGTGTTCTGTGCCTTTCTTTTCCCACTGACCATGTATCTTCCCAAGTCAGTTTGTATAAAGCTGCCTCATTACTTTTTTAAAAAACTGATTCCAGAAAGAGGGGGACGGAGGGAGAAAGAGAGGGAGGGAATCATCCGTGTAAGAGAGAAACATCAATCATTTGATTCTTGCACAGGTCTCAACCAGGGACCAAACTCACAAGCCAGGCATGTGCCCGGACCAGGAATCAAACTGGAAACCTTTCGGTTTGCGGGATGATGCTCAGTCAACTGAGCCACGCTGGCCAGGGCTACCTCCTTACTTTTAATGGCTGTGTAGTATTCCACTGTGTAGGTGAACTATAATTTGTTTAACAAGTCTCTCATTGTGGAGACGTACGGTTTTAAAAAATACTTTAGTGTGCTGTCCCTCCCAGGAGCATGACTGCATCTTTCCCCCACAGGCGTGCATCTCCTGAACCCTGCAGGACCCCAGAGACTTACACCAGGGGAGCAGTGGGCAGCAGCAGCTCATCCTGAGCTAACCCCACGAATCCGCCTCCAAGACCCCCTTTCTCTGACTTCCCAGTGAGCCAAGGCAGCCCAGCCCAGGCTCTCCTGTTAACAGCTGCTTCTCTGCTGAGCCCTTCCCGGTTCACTGTCCTCAGCTTTAGTAAACATATTCTCTAAATAAAATAATAAAGTAATAAGATAAAAATATTTTAAATTCAGATATAATTTATATTCCATAACATTTACCCTTTTAAAGTGTACAATTCAGTGGTTTAGTTCCAGAATATGTTCATCACCCCAAAAGAAACCCCATATCCTGAAATCTAGGCTTTTATAGTCTTGCTAAAACCAATAATGCTGCACTGGATATTCTTGCACACATATCATTCCCACACGTGCAAGAGTGTGAGCAGAACAAATACCCAGAAATATATTTGCCAGGTGAGGTGATTTTTGCACTTAACATTTTAAAGTATTGCTCAGTTGCCATCTTGGGAGTAATGAGTTTACACTCTCCACCACCAAGATATAAAAATTCTGGGTTTTCCACTCCCTGACCAGCGTAGTTCTTAACCACACTTTATCTTTGCTATCTGACAGGAAATAGTATCTCATCATAATTTTAATTTACAGAAGTCCCTCTTATCCACAGGGGGTACATTCCAAACCCCACCCCCACTCCTGAAACCAGGGTAGTCTGAACCCTGTATATACTGTTTTTCCTATACGTATATACACTTTATACACTTTATATATGGCTTCTCTTTGGCACATCCAAATTGCCAGCATCGCTACTCTCGTGCTTGGGGGCCATTATGAAGTGAAATAAGGGTGACTTGAACACAAGCACTGCAACACTGTGACAGCCAATCCGGTAACCGGCAGGCTACCAAGTGACGAATGGCGGGAGCATGTGCAGCGTGGAGCCGCTGGACAAATGATGACTCATGTCCCTGCAGGATGGCGAGATTTCATCACACTGCTCAGAACAACATGCGATTTCGAACTTATGAGTTGTTTATTTCTGGAATTTTCCACTTAATATTTTCAGACTGAGGTTGATTTTGGATAGCTGAAACCACAAAAAGTGAAATCATGGATAATGGGGACTTCTAAAAACTTCTTCTAAGTGAAGTTGATTATTTTTATAAATGTGGGGGCTGTCTTTCTTTTTTTATTCATACCCTTTGATTTTCTGCAGGACAGATTCTTTCTTTTTTCCTTACTTATAACCATTCTTTATATACCAGGGAAAAGAGCCCTTTTTGTAATATGAGTTGGAGATGTAATTCCCACTTAAGTTTTTGGGTGTTTTGGTCTTTGACTTTATATTTTTTTATCTTGCAGAATTTAAAAATTTTACATCATCAAATTGGTCCATCTTTTGACTTCTTTGTCTTACAACAGACTTGCCCCGCTCCAAGATTATAAAAAACAGTTTCTCCCATGCGTTAGTCTAGTACTTAAAGGTTCTCCACCCCAACTGCCACCCCGTTTAACTCTTAGATTCATCTGGAATTTATTTTTGTGTAAGATAAGAGGCATGGACCCACCTTCTTTATATGGCTAACATTTTCCCCCTGATTTAGTGGTCTCTCTCTCTCTCTGTCTCTGTGTCTCTCTGTCTCTGTCTCTGTCTCTCTCTGTCTGTCTGTCTCTCTCTCTCAAGACCAAGTGGATAAGTGGATACACTGTTGTCTTGATTAAAGGTATTATTCAGTGTCTGTTATCTCTGGAACAGTTTTAAAAATGAGCTTTAATTTCAGAGTGGTAGTCAGATCTGTGGGGCAGTGATTTGTGAACTCTTGGGGTGCCTGCCTACCAGGATTCTGGAAGAGCTCCAGCCCCTTTTCACCGTGACAGGGTCTCCTGTTGTAAGCTGCTGTTCCTGAGGGGAATGTGTCTTGCTTGAGTGTGTTGGGCCAAGAAGCAGCTTTAAGTACTGATCTAGGGATTTCCCTTTAGAGGGGGACTTATATTTCTTTCTTTTTTTTTTTTAATTTTATTTATTTTTTATTTTTATTTTTTTATCTTTTTTTAAATATGTTTTATTGATTATGCTATTACAGTTGTCCTATTATCCCCCCTTCATTCCCCTCCACCCTGAACACCCTCTCCCACCCACATTC
>JAPYXV010004087.1:0-11671 GCA_028533065.1 Trachops cirrhosus
TCCAAAAGAACTTATGCACCCCAATGTTCATAGCAGCACAATTTACAATAGCCAAGTGTTGGAAGCAACCTAGGTGCCCATCAGTAAATGAATGGATCAAAATACTATGGTACATTTAATGATGGAATTCTATGCAGCAGAAAGAAAGGAGCTCCTACGCTTTAGGACAGCATGGATGGAGCTGGAAAGCATTATGCTAAGCGAAATAAGCCAGGTGGTAAAAGACAAATATCTTATGATCTCAACTTTAACAGGAACCTAATCAACAAAATAAAAAAACAAACAAATTATAACCAAAGACACTGAAATAGAGAATAGGCTGACAGTGACCAGAGGGGAGAGGGGAAGGAATCTCAGAGGAGAAGGGAAAGGGTTTACAGGAACAAGTATAAAAAGACCCATGGACAAAAATTAGGGGGGAATGGAAATGGGAGGGAGGAGGGGAGGGCTGGGGGGTGGGCTGGGACAAAAAACTGTACTTGAACAACAATTAAAATAAAAATTTTAAAAAATTAGTGTTGTTTTTTAACTGCCATGCAAATGTCTGTGACTTTAGTACACACGTAAGGCCATAAATAATATACCATTGTTTCATGTGTGTAGAGGTCACTGTCATGCCCCTGTCAGGCCCTTTCACTCCTGAGGCACTCGAACTCTAGCTGCTACTCATGTCTCAGTGTTGGTTTCTAATGGCTCTCCGCTGTCCTGTTCTCTGAAGGATTGTTGTGGACTCACTGAAAGGTGTTCCACTGGAAGGAGGCTCCTCACAGCTAAGTCTACTGCCAGTGATTGACAAGTGTGTGTGTTTGGAGGAAGATTGGAAGTGGGTGAGTGTCAACACAGTCAACACAACTCAATGTGACACCAGTGCCGTGGTTCATTTCATTCTCCAGAGTTCCTCTTGGGATCAGGTTGAGTCAAGACTGCAGCCCAAAGCACAACCTTGCTTTATTCTTTCCCCTGCTCTGCCTTGCTTCTCTCCCTGCCCCTCTGAGAGCTGACCTCTAATAAATGACATATACCACAATACTTATTTCAGGTTCTGCTTTTAGATAGTTCCTCCCAAGAAAATATCTAAACTTACATATTTTGTGTAATTGTATCTTACTGCATTTGCTATTTGGCACCTTGCTTTCTTCACTTATGATGTTTTTGGAGATTTGTCATTAGTGATATTTGAGGCTTTATTCTATGTCTTTTGACTGTTATTGATTTTTCTAGTTTAAATGAGTTTATTCCACCAGTCCCCTCCTAAGGGACAATTAATGTCATATAAATGTTCCTCTGCATATGTATGCATCTCTCCATGGTGAGTATTCAACTTTCTTAGATTTTGCCAACTTATCTAATGAAAGGAGGGAGACCAAATAGCACTGAGATAATCTCTAATCTACATCTGATGTCACGGCTGATAAATTTAGATCAATTTAACATGGGGTTTTGTTCTTTCTATTGAGAAAATTTAATTTTTTCATCTTTACTGATTCCAGATGGATCATATTTTATGACATTCTACCTTCAATTGGTTTGAAAATTATACATTCTATTTCTATTATTTTAGTTATTGCCTTAAACTTTTTAAAAAATGAGATATAATTTGCATATTATAAAATCTACTGTTTTGAAGTGTACTGTTTAGTGTTTTTTTGGTATATCCACAGAGTTGTATAATCATTGCAACTATCTAATCCAGAACACTATCATCCCCCAAAGATACCTTGCAGTGACCAGTAGTCACCGTCCATCTTCCCTCTGGAACCCTTGGCAACCACTAATCTGCTACCTGTCTGCATGGATTTGCCCATCCCAGACAGGTCATTCAGCTGGAATCAAACAATTTAGCTTTTTGTGTCTTGCTTATTGCAATGTCCAGGGCTCATGTACATTGCATGTAGTAGTGTTTTATTCCTTTTTATTTCCCAATAACTTTTCATTGTATTATTATACTACATCCTCCCTTCATCAGTTGGTGATCTTTTGGGTTGTTTTTACCTTTTGGCTGTTGTGAATAATACTGTAATGAAGATTGTTATACAAGCTTTATGTGAACATATGTTTTCAGTTCTCTAGTATATATGCCTAGGAGTGAACTTGCTGGTTATATGGTTTAACTTTTTGAGGGCCTGCCCAATTATTTTCCACAGCTGTACCATGTGACACACCCATCAGTAATGTATAAGGGTCTCAATTTCTCCACATCTTCATTAATGCTTGTATTATGTGTTTTTGATTATAGTCAACCTAAATGTTGTGCAGTGATATTTTATTGTGGTTTTGATTTTCATTTCCTTAGTGATTAATGATGTTGAATAACTATTCATGTGCTTATTGATCATTTGTATATATTAGTGGAGAAATGGCTATTCAAATCCTTGTCCACTTTTTAATTATGCTATTTTTCTTTTTTATCATTTTTAATTGATGTTCAAATACAGTTGCCTCCATTTTCCCACCACCACTTTCTCCCACCCCCACTTTCTCCCACCCCACCCATCCTTACCTCCCACCCTCAATCCTACCCCCCTTTGGCTTTGTCCATGGGTCCTTTATACATGTTCTTTGTGCTATTTTTCTTTTTATTGTTGAGTAATGTCTTCTTTATATATTCTGGACCCTAGAACCTTTATCAGATATATAATTTGCAAATATTTCCTCCCATTGTGTAGATCATTTCACTTTCTTGGTAGTGTGTTTTGATACTCAAAGAACACATGTGAAAGCCCCATGGACATGGACAATGGTGTGAAGGTTGACTATGGAAGTGGAGAGCGTGCTGGGTGGAGGGAGTGAAGGGAGAAAAATTGGGGCAACTGTAACAGTATAAACAATAAAACATTTTAAAAGTTCTTCATTTTGATAAAGTCCAATTTATCTATTTTTTTCAATTGTGCTGTAGTCTGAATGTTTGCATCTCCCTAGATTTATACATTGAAAACCTAACTGTAATGATAGTAGCAGGTGGAGAATTTGAGAGGTGCCTACATGATGATGTTAGAGTCCTCATGAATGATGTTCATGCCTTATAAGAGAGACCCCACAGGGATTCCTTAAACCCTTCCATCATGTGAGGACACTGCCAGAAAGCACCTCATATGAACCAGGAAGAGAGCCCTCATCACCCACCACACTGAATCTGCTCAAACCATGATCTTGGACTTACCAATCAGCAGAATTGTGAAAAATAAATTTTTGTTGCTTATAAGCTACTAAGTGTAGTTACTTTGTATAACTTGTATAACGGCCCAAACAGACTGAGACAGGTTGCTTGTACTTTTGGGGTCATATAATAAACCTGTGCCTAATCCATAGCAAACACATATATACACCTGTTTTTTTTTCTAAGAGTTTTATAGTATCATTTCTTACATTTAGGTTTTGATCCATTTGAGTTAATTTTGTTTATGGTGTGAGTTAGAGCTCCAAGTGTCTTCTTTGCATGTGGATGACTAGATGTCTCAGCACTATTTGTTGAAAAGATTTTACTTTTCTCATTGTATACCTGTGGCCCTGTTAGCAAAACTCAATTGAGAATAGATATATGGGCTCATTTCTGAACTCTTAATTCTATTTCATTGATTTATGTCTGTTCTTGTGCCAGTACCACACACTCTTGATTATTATAGCTGTGTAGTAAGTTTTGAAATCAGGATGGGTTAAGTCCTCTTTGTTCTTTTTTCCCTAGACATATTTGCTATTCTGTACCCACTGTATTTCCATAAGTATTTCAATTTCTGCTCTCCATTTCTGCAAACAATGTAATGGAAAGTGTGATAGGGAGTGTATTGGATTTATATTTCAGTTTGGGGAGTATTACCATCCTAACAACATTAAGTTTTCCAATCCATGAACACAGGAAGTCTTTCCATTTATTTATGTCTTCTTTAATTTCTTTCCTGAATGTGAACACAGTCTTACACATGTGCAGGCCCTTCCAGATTCCCAAGAATGTGTCAAAGTTTTCAAAGCCACTGTGGGACATGTCATTCCTCAGCTTTTCCTTTTAAGCTTTCTCATTAGTCTCTGGTTTACCCCAAATGTTATCATTGCTTCAGGCAGCCATGACATTAAAATATTTGCCTATAAATGTTTTTGACAAATGTCCCCCAAAGAGGAGCTTTTAGCAAGAAGTGAACACTGAATCAGGTTAGATAAAGACAACCTTTTCAAATGGTGTTTTTCAGGGAACCATTTAACAGGTCAAATGATGGCAATTCTTTGAGAATAAGAGTTTGAAAGAGCTACAGCTCTGTTTGCTCCCATCAGCACTGGGAATGTGAACTTGTTTTTTCAAGGCTCCTGTGAGTTAGAGAATGGCAAATGGAACTAGGATAAGTTAAGACACTACAAAACTCTGTTCTTGCCAAAAGTCAGCTGTTTTTCTTAAATGCTCCCTTGATCACTGCAGGCATTTGGTTAATTTACAGTTCTGAAAAAAAAATGGATTCTGAAAATGTTGCCAGGTTCTTATTGCTTTTATGGAGGGGTGGAATTTTTTGAGGTCTTTAATCAGAAATTTTCATTGACATCATTTGCCCCTAACTCACCTTGATTGTTAAGATAATTTTTTTCTGAAAAAAAATCAAAATAATAAGTCTTCATCTGCACAATACTGTAGAAATTTTATAATTTTTAACTTATATTACCTTTTGTCTTACATGATATTGTGAAGATGTTGTAATGTGATCATATATCAAGCTGTTATCCTAACATCTCCCCTTATTATCAAAGGAAACATTGCTTTCTCTTGCATCTCATCCTTCCTGGATATCTTATGTTCCTTTAAAAAAAATTTACTTTTTATGTTGGGGCTCATTATACAACAGGAAATTGTTTGAGAACTTGAAGCTTTAGTATTTTAGTTACACTTTGTCTTTATAACCATCAAATTTGTCAGTATTTTAGCTTGTTTTTCAATTGTCAATGATTTTTTAGATTTACTTAATAAATGTCTTTGACCACCTTCCTTTTTCTCTTTTATTTTCTATTTCTTATTCCCTGAGCATATCCTTTAGTGGTTTCTTTTATTTATAGTGTGTGAATGGTAAACATTTTTTCTTTTTTTAAAATATATTTTATTGATTATGCTATTACAGTTGTCCCATTTTCCCCCTTCACTGCCCTCCACCCTGCACACCCTCTCCCACCCACATCCCCCACCTTAGTTCATCTCCATGTGTCATACTTATAAGTTCTTTAGCTTCTACATTTCTCATACTATTCTTGCGCTTCCCCTGTCTATTTTCTACCTACCATCTATGCTACTTATTCTCTGTACCTTTTCCCCCTCTCTTCTCCTCCCATTCCCCTATTGATAATTCTCCATGTGTTCTCTATTTCTGTTGTTCTGTTCCTGTTCTAGTTGTTTGCTTAGTTTGCTTTTGTTTTTGTTTTAGGTTTGGTTGTTAATTATTGTGAGTTTGCTGTCATTTTACTATACATGTTTTTTATCTTCTTTTTCTTAGATAAGTCCCTTTAACATTTCATACAATAATGGCTTGGTGATGATGAACTCCTTGAACTTGACCTTATCTGAGAAGCACTTGATCTGCCCTTCCATTCTAAATGAAAGCTTTGCTGGATAGAGCAGTCTTGGATGTAGGTCTTTGCCTTTCATGACTTTGAATACTTCATTCCAACCCCTTCTTGTCTGTAAGGTCTCTTTTGAGAAATTAGGTGACAGTCTTATGGACACTCCTTTGTAGGTAACTCTCATTTTGTCTTGCTGTTTTTAAGATTCTCTCCTTAATTTTAATCTTAGGTAATGTAATTATGATGTGCCTTGGTGTGTTCCTCCTTGGGTTCAACTTCTTTGGGACTCTCTGAGCTTCCTGGACTTCCTGGAAGTCTATTTCCTTTGCCAGATTGGGGAAGTTCTCCTTCATTATTTGTTCAAATAAGTTTTCAATTTCTTGTTCTTCCTCTTCTCCTTATGACACCCCTATTATTCAGATGTTGTAACGTTTCAAGATGTCCTGGAGGTTCCTAAGCCTCTCCTCATTTTTTGGAATTCTTGTTTCTTCGTTCTTTTCTGTGTTGTTGTTTCTTTCTTCCTTCTGGTCCACTCCATTGATTTGAGTCTCAGTTTTCTTCCCATCACTACTGGTTCCCTGTGCATTTTCCTTCATTTCACTTAGTGTAGCCTTCATTTTTTCATCTAATTTGTGACCAAAATCAACCAATTCTGTGACCATCCTGATCACCAGTGCTTTGAACTGTGCATCTGATAGGTTGGCTATCTCTTCATTGCTTAGTTGTATTTTTCTGGAGCTTTGATCTGTTCTTTCATTTGAGTCATTTTTTTGTTTTGTCACACCTGTTAGGTAGTGAGGGGTGAAGCCTTAGGTGTTCACCAGGGCAGGGCAACCCAGTTGCTGGGTTGTGGCACTGTATGTGGGGGAAGGGTCTGAGAGGGAACAATGGTGCTTGCTCTGCTCTCTGCTGGATTTCAGTCACTTCCCCCACTTCCCACAAGCAAATTGGGCCCTTCTGGTGCTAATTCCCATGTGGATGGGTTTGTGTATGTTCTAGGACCCTGTGAGTCTCTTCAACTAACTCTCCTGTGAGGCTAGGAGTTTCTCTCAGCACCTCAACCCCCACAGGTGTTTTCAATCAATGTTTTAAGGCTTTATTTCCCCTCGCTAAGACCCTGGGTTGCTCAGTCTATCTGGCTCCCCAGTTTCACCTGTTTTATCTGTAAATGTGGTACCGGATGCACTCCACCCCTCTACAATCTGCTGCCTCGCTGGATCGGCCAGCTACTGCCCTGCCGTGAGTCCTCTCCACCCGGCTGCCCAACTCCGCCCCTCTTAGTGGTCTGGATGAATGTGTCTACTTTAACTCCTTGGTTGTTGGACTTCCATACAGTTCAATTTTCTGTCAGTACTGGTTGTTTTTTTGTTTCTAAATTGTTGTCCTTAATTTGGTTGTGTGAGGAGGCACAGTGTGTCCACCTATGCCTCCATCTTGGCCAGAAGTTCTAAATGGTAAACATTTTTTGCTGCCAGACAATTATTAATCTAGGCATTATGGTTTAGTGTTCTCTAATTTTTTTTATTTCTGTATGATAGAATTCTAATAATGGCATTGCTCACTTTAAGTGCTTAGACAGGCTTAACTTTAGTAGAAGTTGCCTGATTGCTGATCCAAAAGTCTATAAAATTATCTTTCCATTTAGCTCTTTGGAGGGTGAGGGGTAACATGCAAAAGAGATGAGCCTTCCTAGCTGAGGAAAGCCTAGACCAACCAAAACTGCAGCCATCTTCAGATACAGCTCAGCCTGTATCAGAAGCATCAGCTAGCTGACACACAGACTCTTGAACTAATAAAATGATTAATATTTAAACCACTAAGTTTTTAATCTATTTCTTATACAATATCAAAATGATACACATGAACTAGAGTAAAAAGAGTTTCAGAAACAAGGTTGTAATCTAATAGTTGGAGAACGAGACCATAGTTTGGCCATAAATGTGAATATATCTGGTTGCCAGAGCTACAGGTTTTACAGGCAATTTTGCCATTGGAGCTGAGCCTGCAAACTATGGGATGGAGGTAAACACTTAGGAAACAGGCTATGGGAGATTTCTCCAACTAGCCAACTCTTTAAAGCTTCAGTGGATCCTACCGCATTGCCAGGTATAACGCTAAAATGTCCTTAAATGGGAAGAGTAACTGATTTTCAAAGCTGGGGTCAAAACTGTCAGGCACATAATCTAACCCAAGCATTTGGTGCATGTAGCTACAAGAACTCAAAAATTACCCAAATTATTAGTTTGAAGTAGATATAGGCACAGGCATACTTGATCCTTTCCAGTGATAGTCCCATCTCAAAGGGAGATATTCTACACTTCACCCAAATACAATCAAACTCTGCTCCTTAGGTATGCTGAGTTATTCTTCAGAGCAGGTGGTGTCTTCCTCCTTGTGTAGACTCATGGAGGCCGCTCTAATCTGATGAGGGTTTCTCCATTTGAATTTCCGTGTTTATACATCTAAAAGTGCCACTGGGGTTGGGAGTGGCAGAAGGTATTTGTTCCCTCTGCATCATTTTGGACATCTATCTAGGATTCTAGAAGACAATTGTGATAAGTAACTATGGGAGATACATAAGTGAGTCCTACTAGACTAGTGCTTAGCCTAGTGTCTGCTTATCATATATTATGTATAATATATAGTCATAAGATCAGTTTTGTTAAGCTAATTTTTAAAATTATGGTTATGGTAATATACATGGTCACAGGCTAAATAATATATGCATTTTTGGTTTAAAAATGTCTCTCACTTTGCCCATGCTATAAAAGAAAATATTACCTTAGCCCTCACTGGTGTGGCTCAGTGGATTGAGCATGGGCCTGTGAACCAAAGGGTCGCCAGTTCCATTCCCAGTCAGAGCACATGCCTGGGTTGCGGACCAGGTCCCCAGTAGGGGGCATGCGAGAGGCAACCACGTATTGATGTTTCTCTCCCTCTCTTTCTCCTTCCCTTCCCCTCCCTCTAAAAATAAATAAATAAAATCTTTTTTAAAAAAGAAAATATTATATCAAAAACAATAAATAGCAAAGCTAAGATGCTCATGTTGGATACCTACCATTACCTTAGATGCTTTCCCTTTTTAAATAGAGGGTTTTTCCCCTTTTCTGCCAACTGCACTATTATAAAGTATATTTTATGCACTTAATTACATTTCCACAAACGTCATGTCTAATGTGTGAGCATGCCAAAAATCTATGAGAATATTCCTTCTCTTGTTGTCATGCCAAGTTCAGTATAAATTAATTTTCTGAAGATCTTGCAAATGTCTCATTTAACATGCTTTCAGCCTAAACTTGTCTAATATAAACGTACACAAGTGGTAATTCTCTGTTGGGAAATTGGTTGAGCAAAGATGTCATTTTGGAAGGAACTCTTAGTTTTAAGTGATTCCCTTTTAAAAGTATACTACATATTACCTGCTCTGGTTAGCTCTCAAACAAATATCCAGCAATTTCAATTGACTACTTTCCAGAGCAAATTACTCACACCTTCCTACTCATCAGAAGTCTCAGCTGAACTAACATTTTAAAAGACTGTTCCCAATTCACAATTCTTATGGAACAAAATTGGATTTTTTCCCCACCCCTCATTTTTGCTGTAACACTTTGGCTACTTTTACCACATGTCACTATAATATGCTACCAAAAATAAAGTCTTAAGTTGGTGACATGAGATCAATTCTGGTATTCATCACTGTTGTTCTCTAATGTTCCATCCATTACAGATCATGGAATGTTAAATAATCAATTTTTTCTCCTTTGCCTATCTTATTTTGGCAAGATGTTTAAGTCTTTCAAGAAAAAATGAAAGCCATGTGTTTTGAATGCGTTCCATTGCAGCATGATTACTGCAATGAAGACATTTTATTGTGTTAATTTTCATTAAATAAAACCCTGTTGAAAGCCAGTAGTTTTCCAAAACCCATATGATTTATGGCATGCTAATATTTGTAGGAATACACTCTGTTTCAATTATATGGAGCAAGTGATGCCTTTCAGAACAACTCAGTAATAATATCACCTACAACAACTTTAATTTTAGACCTACAGCAGGAGTGTGAGACCTAGGAACCTATCGACAAAATTGTCAGCTTCTGCACAAATTTAATCTTCATCACCTCTATGCTATGTTTAACATCGGATGGTTGTGCTTGCCAGGGATTTCAATAATATGCTTTCAGGAGGCAGGCACTTCATGCACATTAAAAACTGGGTTTTCCATAACTCAAAAAATTTTAATAGCCAGAAAAATGAAATATGCCAAGACTCTAAGGGAAATAGGGGTGCACCTGTAGGAAGTGAGCTGATATTCTTCCCTGCATGTTTTTCTTTCTGTTACATCTACTTATCTTCCACTCACTTTTATCTCTTCCTGAAGACCCTGACATTAAGTGCAAATACATGAACTGAAAACAGTATTTTTTACTAATTTTACAGAAAAACTGTATTCTATTCTAACACAGAAATATACATAAATTTATCACATATAAAAATACATTGAATGACCAGTGAAAATAAGTTTACAGAAGTAATAAAGAGCAAATTGAAAGTATACAAATAGTATGTACATAAAATTGAATGAGATAAAGATTTATTGTACTTGTCAAAATATAAAAGGAAGGGTTGAGAGTGGATGGTAGTAGTTGAAGATAGGCACTAGGGAGTCACTTTTTGGAAGTCCTGTTCTTTATAGACCATTATATTACTAATATTTGAATTTTTCCAAGGATCATTATTTTCTCACATTCAAATTGAAATTTAAAATAAAACTCACACAGAGAAAACATCTTTAGTTAAATTAAATGCTGCACTTTTAATTAAAGCGTCCAAAACACATAGAAATAGAATCCTGAAACACCAGTTCAAAAGAATTTATGCACCCCAATGTTCGTAGCAGCACAATTTACAATAGCCAAGTGTTGGAAGCTACCTAAGTGCCCAACAGTGAATGAGTGGGTCAGAAAACTATGGTACATTTACACAATGGAATACTATGCAGCAGGAGGAAAGAAGGAGCTCCTACCTTTTATGACAGCATGGATGGAACTGGAGAGCATTATGCTAAGTGAAATAAGCCAGGTTGTGAAAGATAAATACCATATTATCTCATGTATAAGTGGAACCTAATCAACAAAGCAAACAAGCAAGCAAAATATAACCAGAAACACTGAAATAAAGAACAAACTGACAGTAGCCAGAGGGGAGGTGGGAGGGAATAATGGGGTAAAAAAGGAGGAAGGGTCATCAAGGAACATGTATAAAGGACACATGGAAAAAGCTAAAGTGGTGTAGGATCAAGAGAGGGAGATGGGGTGGGGGTGGAGGGAGTGGTGGGGGGGAAATAGAGGCAACTGTACTTGAACAATAATAAAATTTAAAATAAAATAAAATAAATAGGACATGAAAACAACACCCTGCAGAGTTGTAGATGCTGATATCTCTGCATTGCTTCTTCTTGGTGTGACTATACCAAACAACAGTGTTGGTGTTGATCTTAACGACAGCGTGAAATTCTAACTCATTTCATATGATGCCATCTGACTATTGTGTTATGTGAGTCAGTATGATTTTGCATAAAACTATAATGTCAAAACACCATTTTAAAGAGCCATTATGGTGAAAAGTCATTACCTACATAATCATTATTGAGGTAAGTCTGTACTTAGAGCAAATACGATGTCCTTGGCTCTTGTAGTTATGCAAGAATTGTTCCTCTGCTTCTTTTCTCTTCTGATTGATATTGTGCCCACATCATGGATGCTGCAGGGAAACTGATGAGGTGAAACATGTCAGAACAATATTATGTCTCTGAGTAGAGAAGCTGGAAATCCCATTAAGCATATTCAATAGCTAGTAAGATTGCTTTGGTAATGAAATGCACTATTGCCATGACAGTGTCATTAACTGGAACAAATTTGCCACTCAATGTAAATGACAATTCTTGGTCATGTGTGAAAATGAAGAAAATGAATTCCAAAGATTGTTGGTAAGTAGTAATCAAAGGGTATAAGCAAGCAATCTGAAGAAATGGTCAATTAATTAATAACATGCAAACCAAATAATTACAACAAGAATTCACTTAAAGTTTTGAATAGTGAACTGAAGTACATTTTATTAGAGTTAAAAACAAAACATCAAGA
>JAPYXV010004088.1:0-11669 GCA_028533065.1 Trachops cirrhosus
GTTTACAGGAACAAATATAGAGGACACATGGACAAAACTAGGGGGCTTGGAAATGGAAGGGAGGCGGGGAGGGATGGGTGGGTGGGCTGGAATGGGAATAAAGGATAGAAACTGTACTGAAGGAACTGAAATAAAAAATTAAAAAAAAGAAGATGAAGATTATGGGGAAGTTCACTCAGAAGATTTGGATATAGAGTGAGATATATTAGACATGAAGGAAGAGTGATTTTTTTTTTTTGGAAAGGAAAAAGAATCAAAATGGAGGAAAAATCCAATAAGAATATAAATTAGAGCCAGTTTGATCGAGATGTATTCTTTCAGCCTTCTTTTGTCTGGGAAACACCTTATTTCACCTTCCATTTTGACACAGCAATTTCACTGCTGGGATTATTCCATAAGGGTCCTGAAACATTAATTCAGAAGAACCTATGCACCCCAGTGTTCATCGCAGCATAATTTACAGTAGTCAAATTCTGGAAGCAACCTAAGTCCCCATCAGTAAATGAGTGGATCAAAAAACTGGTACATTTACACAATGGAATACTACACAGCAGAAAGAAGGAAGGAGCTCCTACCCTTCATGACAGCAGGGATGGAACTAGAGAGTATTATGTTAAGTGAAACATGCCAAGCAGTGAAAGAGAAATACCATATGCTCTCACCTGTAAGTGGAATGTAATCAACAAAACAAACAAGCAAGCAAAATACAACCAGACACATTGATATAAAGAGCAATCTGACAGTAATCAGAGAGGAGGAGGGAGAAGCATAATAGGGGATAATGGGGGTGCACATCAAGAAATATGTATAAAGGACACATGGACAAAGCCAAAGGGGGTGGGTAGGGGTATGGAAGGCAGGGATGAGTGGGGCAGGGGGTCATGGTGGGGTGAAAATGGAGACAAATGTACTTGAAGAACAATACAATTTTTTTTAAAGGACTATAAATTAGAAAACAGCTGCAGAATATTTTGTGCCAACTTCTGTTAGTTTGGCCAAACACTAAAATGCCAAGACAGAATTTGAAACTTGGCACTGCTTTCTCACAAATGATATTTTAAACTGATATGGACAGATACTACACTTGATCTTAGCCAAAAGGCTCAAAAACTTTTTGCTATGGTTGATTCACAAGTATTTTACACAGAAAATCTTGAAATATATACCAGTGAGCAGGCCGAAGGTCCTTACTTGATGAGTAATAAACCAGCAGATGTAATCAAGAGAGTTGCAGAACCCACATACTCATCAGGGTGTAATATCACAGCAGATAACTGGTTCAAGGATATAAATCTTATCTCCAACTTGAAAAAGAAGTGACTTTCATATGTAGGTACTTTTGTAAGAATGAACCCCAACTACCCCCTGAATTTTTGTCTTCTATAAATAGGCCTAAACAAAAAACCAACTTATTTGCTTTTGGTGCAGACTGCACACTTATATCTCATATACCCAAAAAGGGAAAAATGTAATATTAGTTTCAAATATGAATTTCAGTGATGCCATAAATTTGGATTTGCAAAATCCTGACATAATAGAATATTATAACCACATGAAGTCAAGGGTTGACATTATGGACTAAATGATACATATGATGTGGCCAGGGACACAAGAAGATGGCTTATGGTTATATTCTACACAGTTTTGAATTTTTGCAGGAATAAATGCTGAGATTATTCATATGCTGAACAGCAATGAGAAAATAAGGTACAGAATATTTAATAGAAATCTTTAAAGCAGTTAGTATCAAGACAAATAAAAAGGCATTCAGAACTCTCTATAGGTGTGCATAAGTCTTTACACCTGAAACTTCATCAATTTCAATGACAATTGAGGGAAATTCTAATGACCATCTAGATACAGCTCCCCCAACAAGCAGAAAAAGACAAAGAGGTGTTAGATGCTATGCATCCAAAATGAGTCACTTACCAAAATATGTTTGAAGTCTTGTGAAAAGTATTTATGCTTGAGCATAACAATTATTTTCTGTGATAACTGTTTTGCAAAGCCAACTATTGAAGATTCTGATTAATTAATGTTAAAGACTTTTATTGATTTCATTTTTTAGCAATATCCATGTTCCATTATTTGAAAAGAAAATTTTTATTCTTTATGTTTTTATATTTATTTATTGAATAATTTCTCAATTGTAACTGAAAATAAATAAAATCATGTGTATTATTATATAAATATAATAAATGCAAATTTGCAGTTTAAATTTTTTTAAATTTGCTTTTAAATTTTTTTTGCACTTCAGCACATACTAGTAATGAATGTAACTCTCAGATCCACATGACCTATTCTGTAATTTTTTTGACCACGATCTCAGCAGGGTTAAGAGAGGAAGAAGAAAAAACCAGAGAAAAACAGTTAAAAATAAAATGGCAGTAAATATGTATCTATCAATAATCACTTTAAATGTAAATGGCATAAATGCTCTGATCAAAAAACATAGGGTAGTTGAATGGATAATAAAACAAGACCCATATATATGCTGTCCACAAGAGGTGCACCTCAGAACTAAAGATGCACACAGACAAAAAGTAAATGGATAGAAAAATATATTTCATGCAAATGGAAAGGCAAAAACTGGGGTAGCAATACTTATATTCAACAAAATAGACTTTAAAACCAAGGCTATAGTAAGATGCAAAGAAGGACACTACATAATGGTAAAGGAATCAGTCCAAAATATTTGTGCGCCCACCATAAAAACACCTAAATATGTAAAGGAAATCGTAATGTTCATAAAGGGAGAGGATGACAAAAATACAGTCACACTAGAGAATTTTAACACCCCATTGACTTCAATGGATAGATCTGCCAGATGGAGAATCAACAGTGAGACAGTGGCTACAAATTACAAATGGATCAAATGAATTTAATTGATATCTTCAGAGGATTTCACCTAAAGCAGCAGAATATACATTATTTTCAAGTGCACATGTAAAGATTTTTAGGATAGACCTCATGTTAGGACACACTGCTTAATAAATTTAAGAAGATTGCAATAATATCAAGCATCTTCTCTGACCATAATGCTATGAAACTAGATATCAATCACAAGAAAAAAAACGGAAAAATACACAAATACATGGAAACTAAATAACATGTTATCAAACAATAAATGGGTGCACAATGAGATCAATGAAGAAATTAGAAGTTACCTTGAAACAAATGAAAATGAGGACACAACAACCCAAAATCTATGGGATACAATGAAAGCAGTCCTAAGAGACAAATTTATAACATTACAGGCCTATCTCAAGAAACAAGAAAAAGCTGAAGTAAACAATCTAACTTTACACTTAAAGGAACTTTAAAAAAAACCACATACGAAGCCCAAAATGAGTAGGAGGTAGAAAATAATAGAAATCATAGCAGATATGAACAAAATAGAAGCTAAAAAAACAATAGAAAAGATAAATGAATCCAAGAGCTGATTCTTTGAAAGGTTAAAAAAAAGATTGACATTTAACCAAACTCATCAGACACAAGAGAGAAGACCCAAATAAATACAATGAGGAATGAAAGAAGAGAAATAACAACTGACACCAAAGAAATACAATGAATTATAAGAAAATATGAACAACTATATGCCAACAAGTTGGACAACCTGGCTGAAATTGATAAATTCTTAGAAACAATCTTCCAAAACTCAATCAGGAAGAATCAAAGAATCTAAATAGACAGATTACACCTAGTGAAATTGAAGCAGAATCAAAAAACTCACAATAAACAAAAGCCCTATACTGGATGGCTTCACAGGTAAGTTTTACCAAATATTCTGATAACAACTATCACCTCTCCATTTCTCCTCAAATTATTCCAAAAAATCCAAGAGCAAGAAAGACTCCTAAGTTCATTTTATAAGACTAGCATTATCCTAATTCCAAAACTAGACAAAGACAATACAAAAAAAGCAAATTATAGACCAATGTCCCTGATGAACACAGATGCTAAAATACTCAAGAAAATATTAGCAAACCAAATACAGCACATCAAAAAGATCATATACCATGATCAAATGACACTTATTCTGGGGATAAAAATTTGGTACAACAATCGCAAATCAGTAGATTTGACACACCACATAAACAAAATGAATGACAAAAACAACATGACCATATCAACAGATGCAGAAAAAGCATTTGATAAAATCCAGCACCCATTTACTCTCAACAAAGTTGTAATAGAGGGAACAAACCTCAACATAATTCAGGCTATATATAACAAACCCACTGACAGCATATACTCAATGGGCAAAAACTACAGCATTCCTTTTAAGATTGGGAACAAGACAGGGATGCCCACCTTCTCCTCTCTTATTCAACATAGTGCTGGAAGTCCTAGTGGCTGGAAGCCATAGCAATCAGACAAGAAGAAGAAATAAAATTGGAAAGGAAGAAGTAAAACTGTCTTTATTTGCAGATGACATGATACTGTACATAAAGAACCCTAAAGATCCCACCAAGAAACTAATAGAACTGACAAATTAATTCAGTAATATAGCAAAATATCAAATAAATATCTAGAAATTAGTTACATTTTTTTATTTTTTAAAGATTTTATTTATTTATTTTTAGAGAGAAGGGAAGAGAGGGAGAAAGAGAGGGAGAGAAACATCAATGTGTGGTTGCCTCTCATGTGTCCCCTACTGGGGACCTGGCCTGCAACCCAGGCATGTGCCCTGACTGGGAATTGAACCAGTGACCCTTTGGTTCACAGGCCTGCGCTCAATCCACTGAGCTACACCAGCCAGGGCTCATTTTCTTTTTATTTTCAAAAATATATTTTATTCATTATGCCATTACAGTTGCCTAAATTTTCCTTTTTATGTAGTATCCCCCATTCCCTCTGGCATTCCCTCCTCCCCCTCCCCCTGCTTAGGTCATGTCCATGGGTTAAGTCCATGGGTCATGCATATAAGTTCTTTAGCTACTCCATTTCCTATACTGTTCCTAACATCCCTGTCTATTCTGTACTTGCCAATTTGTACTTCTTAATCCCTGTACCTTTTCTCCCATTCTTCCCCTTTCCCCTCCCAACTGATAACCCTCTAGATATTTCCATATCTGTGATTCTGTTTCTGTTCTGCTTGTTTGCTTAATTTGTTTTTTAGATTCAATTGTTGATAATTGTGAATTTATTGTCATTTTATATTCATAGCCTTGATCTTCTTTTTCTTAAATATGTCTCTAACATTTCATATAAAAATGGCTTGGTGATGATGAACTCCTTTAGCTTTATCTTGTCTGGGAAACACTTTATCTGCCCTTTCATTCTAAATGGTAGCTTTGCTGGATAGAATAATCTAGGATGTAGGCCCTTGCTTTTCATCACTTTGAACACTTCTTGCCAGTCTCTTTTACCTGGTAAAGTTTCTTTTGAGAAATCAGCTGATAGTCTTATGGGAACTCCTTTGTAGGTGTCTATTTGCTTTTAAAATTCTCTCTTTATCTTTAACTTTTGGCATTTTAATTATGATGTGTCTTGATGTGGTTCTCTTTGTGTCTGTCTTGTTTGGGACTCTGTTCTTCCAGGACTTGTATGTGTATTTGTTTACCAAATTAGGGAAGTTTTCTTTCATTATTTTTTCAAATAAGTTTTCAATTTTTTGCTCTTTCACCTCTCATTTTCAGTACCCCTATGATTCAAATGAGGATACATTTGAAGTTTCTCCAGAGGCTCCTTAGCCTATCATTGTTATTTTGGATTCTTTTTTTCCTTTTTCTTTTCTGATGAATGTTTACTTCTTCCTTATGTTCCAAATCATTGATTTGATTCTTGGTTTCATCCACTCCACTGTTGTTTCCCTGTAAATTTTTCTTTATTTCACTTTGTATAACCTTCATTTCTGCTTGGGTCTTTTCTATGCTGTTGAAGTACCGAATGAATTCCTTGAGCATCCTAATAACCAGTGTTTTGAACTCTCCATCTGGTAGATTGCTTATCTCCATTTTGTTTAGTTCTTTTTCTGAAGTTTTGTTCTGTTCTTTCATTTGGGCCATATTTCTTTGTCTCTTTATTTTTGGCAGCCTCCCTGTGTTTGTTTCCATGTATTAAGTAGATCTGCTTCAACTCCCTGTCTTAGCAGCGTGGCCTACTGTAGAAAAGGCACCTGTAAATTGTGTGGGGCAGGTTGATAGAGTCTCTGATATGGTGTCACTGCTCTGTGGCTTTGTGTAGGGGTAGGCTTAGAATGGGGACAATGCTGTGACTGTCTTCTGGAGCTTCGTCCAGGAGGAAGTTGTCCTGCAGCACTCACCCTGATGCCAGACTCTTCAATTTCTTTCTGTATGCCACTGGTGACCTTCCAGCTGCTGCCCCCATGGTGGTGCCCAAGGTGATTGAATCTGCATAAGTCCTAAGTCCACTGTGGGCCCTTTAAGAGGAGACTCTTGAGAATCCTACAGTTTCTTCCACTACTCCAACCTTCACTGGTTTTTATAGCTAGAAGTTATAGGGACTTATCTTCCCAGTTCTGGAACCCTGGACTGGATGGTGTGGTGGTCTGGTGTGGATCCCTTGCTCCCGAGGTATCCCTGCCAATTTTTACCACCACACGTGGATATGGGACCTCCCATTCTGCATCTCTGTGTTTCTGTGCCTCTCTGTGTGTCTCTGCCTGTCTGCCACTCCTACATTTCTGGATGAATGTGACTTCTTTAATGTATGGTTGTCAGGCTTCCATATAGCTCAAGTTTCTGACAGTTCTGGGGGACATTTGTTTTGTAGTCTAGTTGTAATTTTTGTTGTGGTTGTACAAGGAGGCAAGCTGAGTAAACCTACACCTCCATCTTGACTAGAAGTCTCAGTTGCATTTTTATATGTTGATAATGAACTATCAGAAAGGTAAATTAAGAAAACAATCCCATTCACAATTGCTTCAAAAAGAATAAAATACCTAGGAATAAATTGAACCAAGGACATAAAAGGCCTGCACATAAGAAAGAAATTGAAAAAGATACAAATAAGTGGAGGTACAAATCATGTTCATGGATAGGAAAAATTAACATTATTAAAATGTCCATACTCCCCAAAGCAATCTATAGATTCAACACAGTTCCTACATAGATACCAATGACATATTTCACAGAACTAAAATAAATATTTCAAAAATTTATGGAACCACAAGAAGCCCTGCATAACAACAGCAATCTTGAGAAAGAAGAACAAAGTTGGAGGAATCATGCTACTGAATACCAAACTATACTATAAGGCTATAGTAACCAAAACAGCATGGTACTGGCATAAAAACAGACACAGATCAATGGAACAGAATAAAGAGCCCAGACGAGAATAAAGAAATAAACCCACATCTTTAAAGTAGTTAATATTTGACAGAGAAAGCAAGCACATACAGTGGGCTAAAGATAGGTTATTCAATAAATAGTGTTGGGAAAATTGGACAGATATGTGCAGAAAAATGAAACAAGACCACCTTCTTATGCCAAAACAAATTCAAAATGGATTGAAGACTAAAATATTAGACCTGAAACCATAAAAATCATAGAATAAAACACGGGCAGTAAAATGTTGGCCATTGCTCGTAGCAATATTTTATCAGGTATATCTCCTCAGGTAAGGGAAATAAAAGAAAAAGTAAACAAATGGGACTCCATCAAACTAAAAAGTTTTTGCACAGCATAGGAATCCATCAACAAAATAAAAAGACAACCCATTGAATGGGAGAACATAGTTGCCAAAATATCTGATAAGGTGTTATATCCAAAATTTATAAAGCGCTTTTAAATTCAATAACAAAAAAACCCCTAAACAATCCTATTAAAAAATGGGTAAAGGACCTGAATAGACACTTCTCCAAAGAAGACATACAGATGGCCGATAGACATACAAAAAGATGCTTAGCATCACTAATCATCAGAGAAATTCAAATTGAAACTACAATGAGATATCACCTCACACTGGTTAGAATGGCTATCATCAATAAGTCAACAATCAACAAGTGCTGGTGAGGATGTGGAGAAAGAGGAATGCCTTTGCACTGTTGATGGGAATGCAGATTGGTGCAGCCACTGTGGAAAGCAGTATGGAAATGCCACAGAAAATTAAAAGTGGAACTGCCCTATAACCTAGCAATTCCACTTCTTGGAATTTAACCAAAGAAATCTGAAACACTAATTGAATAGAAAATAATCACCCATATGTTCACTGCAGTGTTATTTATAATTGCCAAGATATGGGAGCACCCCAAGTGTCCATCAGTAGATAAGTGGATAAAACAACTATGGGACATTTACACAATGGAATACTACTCAGCCTTAAAAATGAAGAAAATTTTACCCTTTTTGAGAGTGTAGATGGACCTGAAGAACATTATGCTAAGTGAAATAAGCAAGTCAGAGAAAGACAAATACCAACAGAACCACAGAAATGGAGATCACATGGAGGGTTAGCAACAGGGGAGTGGGAGGAGGAGAGAGGGGGAAAAGGTACGGAGAATAAGTAGCATAGATGGTAGGTAGAAAATAGACAGGGGAAAGGTAAGAATGATATGGGAAATGTAGAAGCTAAAGAACTTATGACACATGGACATGAACTAAAGGGGGGGGGAGTGGGTGAGAGAGGGTGTACAGGGTGGAGGGGAATTAAGGGGGAGGAAATGGGACAACTGTAATAGCATAATCAATAAAATAAAAAAGACAAATACGATATGATCTCATTCATGTGTGGAATCTGATGAACAAATTGAACTAACAAGTAAAATAGAGACAGACTGATAGGTAGAGAGCAGGCTGACAGCTCTGGAGTGGGGGATGGTTAGAGGGTGGAGGGATTGAGCAGAAAGGTAAAAGGACTTGTAGACATGGATGACAGTGTGGTGATTGTGGGCACTGGGGAAGGGGTATAAAGTCATAAATGGTAATGGAAAATACAATAAAAATTTTAAAGTAAATAAATAAAAATAAATAAGTAGAAAGTGAATACAAGTCCAATCAATCCTTTAATAATTGTGTGATAGACATCAAGGAAACTAATTTTGCAGGCTTAAAAGCTGGTGACTTTTGTTAAACCATAGACAAGCATTTGGTCAAACTGGTCCCTCTAATAACTTTGAAGGCAGGTTACATCTTCACCAGGCCTGGAGCTCTGAGGGAAACTGACAAAATCACAATGTTGGTTTCTTTTGGCTGCTTCTTGCTGTTTTTAGTAGGGAGCGATAAAGAGAGAGAGAAAGTTTGGCAAGAATTTGCCAGTTTGCTAGCAGAGGTGAAAGGAAATAAAGCTTAGAGAGGGATCCTCTGTAGTTGGGGCTACAGCCTGAAGTGATTAGCATTCCAGTAATTTAGGCTTCTTGGAGCTAGAAAATTGAACTGCTTCAGTACCATAAACAGAAAGAGATACTGTGTCTATGAGCCCTTCTCCAGGGCCAGTTGTTAATGGAACCATACGAGCCAATCCAGTGGCAAAGGTAGAATTAAGTGGAACGTTGTCTCACCCAAGTCTGTTATTTCAAATGGCCTCAGAGTCTTCTGAATTAGAGAGAAACTACAGAGTTGAGAAAACAAATGAGTGTTCATAAACTGAGGATTTATGCAGACTAGATCTTTGGCAATACTTACATGTTCATGGAAACTATTGGTAGCAAACTTGCTAGAAATCTGCTAAGAATTTTGAAAGAATTTTATATGGTCCAAAAACCCACAAACCTGACCTGCAGAAGCTGTTATTTTCATATCCCTAAAGCAATCCTCAGGAGAGTTGTTCACCCCCAGCTGAGTCATGCTCTCCCCTACTCACTTTGTTGTGTACACAGCAATTAATGGGCTAGAAGCCTTTGGGAGGTCAGTGGACAAAGGACTATCTCCTAGAGAGAATTATTGTCTATAGACCAAGGGATTTTCTTCATTGGCTGTGGCAGAAACTTGTCACAGTTCCTTCCCAGTAAGATTTTTCTTATTCTTAAGGACCATATGATTCATTCCCACTCATCCTTTTTCCAAATGGGAGTTTTTATTGAAACTCTTCCATTTGACTCCACTGTTGAGTAGTAAGTATAGGTGCCAGAAACAAAACAAAGCAAAGCAAAACACATGCCTATTAGTTTAAAAGTCTCCAGATCTGGGCACTTCCAGCCCTGATAGAGAAGACGATGTCACCCAGAAATCTTGAATTTTGATTGTGTATAGTAACTGGATGGTTCTTTGGGCTGTCTCCTTTATGAAGGAGTATGTTCTATGTATGGATAGGAGGTCACAAATGAATAATTGGGGGACTTGAGGAACTGTTGGGGGACCTGGCAACTGTTTCCAGCATCAGTGCTGGGGTTTTGCAAGATATATGACTGGGCAATGGGTAACCAACTTTTTTCAGTCTTCCTTATAACTGAGTACAGCCATGTGTTTGAATTTTAGCAAATGACAAGTGGGCAGAAAAGCAGTAATCCATTAACAGAGTACATCCTTGAAAGTGGAAGCTGTTTGCCTTCCATCTCCTCTGTATCTCCTTCCTTTTATCTGGAATACTATGTGGTGTTGTTGACCTGCTTCAACCACGTGGACTATACCAATGCTCCAGGAATGTGGACAAGTTGACACAGGCCTTGGGAAACCACAGGTGCTGAGCTGTCTAAGACCCCTGTCCACTTCTGCATCTATCCATGGGAGAGAAGAGAGCTTATATCTTGATGGAACCACTATATTTTTGGATTTCTTTGCAGCAGTAGTTTTTATCTACCCTAAAAAGTCCATTGTTCAGGTAACAAAAACATAAAATACAAAACACTAAGATGTGCATTATGACCTCAAAAAAATTTTTTAAAAAGGATATATGTGTGTGTGTGTATACACACACATACACACACACATACATAAAAATAAAAAATCTGAAGAGCTAAGTATCAAAAATGTTTATTTCTGGATAGTGATAGTATGGATATGTACATATTCTTTGTTGTGTTTTTCCATATCTTCAACTTTTTATTTTGCATATATATTATTTTTATAATCAAATAGATGCCAATATAGGCTATTTTTTAAAGATAAAAAACTGCAAGTCCAGGGATGGGAAGATGGCAGCTAAGTAGGTGGAAGTGGAGCCCAGTTTTCCTTGTGCCCAACTAGGAGAACCTAGCAGATCTTCTGAGGAACAGAGTGAACAGCCAACGGAATCCCAGCTTATATGAACTTGGGAGGCAAAAATTGCAGAGAACATGGAAAAACAGACAGTGAGGAGAGTGCACTGGTGCCTGCTGCAGGATAGGGGGAGGAGAGTTAGAGCACCAGATCCCTCTCCTACCTGAGCAGGGAGGTCAGCCCTGCACTAGGACGAACCTGGGTGCTGGAAGTCACTGGGGGAAGTAGAGACGAAGTGGGAGACACACAGAGGTGGTACATATCTGCTGGGACTGTGGACACTGACACCAGAGAAATTGGGGTGCTGGGGGACATCTGGAGAAGGGAGGAGTTGGGCTGTGTCAGACCTGATTTGGATAGTCTCCGGGCTGGTTGAAAAGTGGGGCTGTGTGAACTGGTATGTGCTTGTTAAGAACTGACGGCAGCTGCTCATATGGTATTTGTCTTTCATTGCCTGGCTTATTTCGCTTAGCATAATGCTTTCCAGCTCCATCCATGCTGTTACAAAGGGTATGAGCTCCTTCTTTCTTTCAGCTGCATAGAATTCCATTGTGTAGATGTACCATGGTT